>JAQZBX010038712.1:0-23313 GCA_029593785.1 Cabassous unicinctus | reverse complement strand
TTTTTTTTTTTTTAACAATTTATTGAAGTATATCATTCATACATGAACGTACATAAATTATAAGTGTTAAGTAAACATTGTGAACTTACAAAACAAACATGCATAACATCACACAGGGCTCCCACACATCACCCTACCACAAATACTTTGCATTGTTGTGAAACATTTGTTAACAAATTATGAAAGAGCATCGTCAAAGTATTACTACTAACTATAGTCCATATCTTACTCCCCTATACTTTTTCAAAAGGATTTATTTATTTACTTTTATCCATTTTTTACTCCTCCACCCCGTTTTTGCTGTTTCTGTGTCCATTCACTGGGCAACTCTCTGTGTCTGTTTCCTGCCCTCTCTTCTCATCCTTCTCCTCCTGTCTTCACTGGGATTCCCTGCTCGGAGCCTCCGATGTGGGAGAGAGGCGTCCTTCTGCCTGTGCCACCTTAGTTCCTGTATTTCTGTGTGTCTCATCTTGGCTCTCCCTTGTGTCACGCCCCTGTTATGTCTTCATCTTGTTGCGGTGCTCACGGGGCCTGAAGGGCTTACCTGCTCCCGGGGCCTTGAGGCTTGTTGCTAGTTTTGAAGCTGGAGGAAGGGGGCCATGGGCCGAGGTCTGCAGCAGTGTCTAGAAGCTGGGAGTGGTCCTCACCTAACAGCTAGAAAGAAAATGGAGTCTTGGCCCTACAAGTCAAGGAACTGAATTCTGCCACCCACCCAAATGAGCAGGAGACAGATTCTCCCCTGGAGTCTCCTGATAGGAATGCCGCCTGTCAACTCCTTGATTTTAGCCCAGCGAGACCTGCACTGGACTTCTGACCTGCAGAACTGTAAATTAATAAATTTGTGCTGTGTCGAGCCATTAAATTTGTGGAGCTGTATTATAGCAGCAATAGGAAATGAATGCAGTAACTTTCCAAATCCCATCTACGTTAGTGTCTGATTATGAATACAGAGCAGAAAATTATGTGACTGCTTCATTCCTGGTGATGCTGCTCTGTGCTTTTTTTTTTTTTTTTTAAGATTTATTTTATTTCTTTCTTTCTATGCCTCCCCCCGCCCCCACAACCGTTGTTTGCACTTGCCGTATCTATTTGTTGTGTGCTCATCTTATTTTTAGGGGGCACTGGGAACCGAACCTGGGACCGCCTATGTAGGAAGGAGGTGCCCAATTGCTTGAGCCACCTCTGCTCCCTGATCATTGTGTCTCCTCATGGGATCTCATTGTGGCATCATCTCGCTATCTTGCTCATCTTCTTTAGGAGGCACCAGAATCTCTCATGTGGTAGATGGGCACCCAACTGCTTGAGCCACATCCACTTCCCTCTGTGTTCTTTTGATCTTTGAACACTTATCCACTGCATTATCTTATGATGAACTCTGTGCTCTGATAATATTCTGATTCCATTCTTAAGAGAGCACTTTCTCTGCCTTCTCTACCAGGGATAGAGTCCAGGCCAATTCTTCAGGTCCTCATCTTTGTCCACATAGCTAAAAAGTTATCATGACCCTTTATGATCTTAGAGATGTCTGTCATATTTTCCTACTCCTACATCCTCCTTTTTTTTTTTTTAAAGGAGCTTTAGATTACATAAATGTTACATCAAAAATATAGGGGATTCCCAAATGCCCCGCCTCTCTCCCTCTCACAGTTTTCACCATTAACAACATCTTTCATTAGTGTGGTACATTTGTTACAATTGATAAGCACATATTGAAGCATTGCTACTAAGCACGGTCTATAATTTAGATTATGGTTTACACTTTGCACTGTACAATTTTAAGGTTGTGACAAATTGTATAATGTATCCGTCATTGCAATATCATGCAGAACAATTCCAATGTTCCAGAAATGCCCCATGTTATACCAATTCTTCCCTTTCCCTTCCCTCAGAACCTCTGGTGACCACTGTCTATATCAGTGTTACAAGTTCTTCCATTACTAGAATACTAATAAGTCTACTTTAGTTCTTTTTGAGTTCTTAGCCCCATGACACAGGCTGAGTGGCTGCGTGGATGGGGATGATTTGACTCCTTGCCAGCCCTTACAGTTAAGTGACTTGGGAGTGGCCATCTCACTCCAATTGGACCAATCATATCCTTCTTCCTGGGAATTTGGATTTTGAATGTATATAATTTTAAAAAATCCATATGTATTCAATAGCCATATCAATATATTCATATATCTCACTATATATCAATATATTCATATGTATTGAATATATACCTATATATATATTGAATAGATATAGGTATATATATATGCATATCTATATTTGTAAATGATTTAAGGAGCCATTATTTTCCATGTGTACAGAGAAGTGGAAAAAAACAATAGAGAAAGAAAAATGAACTAAGTTCATTGGTTTCCTATTGCTGTTACAACAAATTAACACAAACTTCGGGGCTTAAGACAACAACAAAAAATTCTCTTACGGTTCTGAAGGCCAGAGTCTATAATTTCATTTCACTGGGCTGAAACCAAAGTGTTGGCAGTGTCACACCAGAGCTCTTGGGGAGAATCTATTTCCTTGCTTTTTCCAGCTTTAGAGCTTCATTCTTGGTTCCTGGTTCCTTTCTCTGTCTTCCAAACCTGCAGTGAAACATCTCTAAATTTCTCTCTGTTTCCATCATCTCACCTTCTTCTTTGGGGTAGTAAAATCCCTGTCTGCTTCCCTCTCATAAGGACATGTGGTTACATTTAGGGCCCACTAGGATAATCCAGGAAAATCTCACCATCTCAAGATCTTTAACTTAATCACATCTGCAAAATCCCATATAAAGTAACCTTCATGGGTTCCAGGGATTTAGGACCTGGGTGTCTTTGGGGCCATTATTCAGCCTTTGCCTCTCACAGTCTGTTCTGACTGCATCCCGCATTCAGGTTGCCCTGATCTGCTGGTCTGCTGGACTATTAGAGTAGATGGGAACAGCTCTGGTTTCAGAAAAAGTGGATAACATCTGGTTAGCTTCTATTTGCCCTCCTCAACTTCTTCCCCTTCCATACTTGATGTTATCGGGAGGTCCTAAAGGAGACTGGAGTTCACTTACTCTAAATTTCTGTCACTCACCAGCAATGTAGATTTGGTTTCTGAGAACGCTGATTTTATTATAAAATGGAGATAATAGTAACAGATCCTCAAGATTGAAGACGATTAAATGAGATACATATGTATATACTAAAGTATATGCTCACTCCATGGGTTATATTTTTCCTCTTCCTTGTTGCTGTTGTTATTATTATCTATGGCATTTAGCTGTCAGGGATGAAGCCAAACATCTTTCAACATTTGAAAAGACCCGATAGCATATGTCCATTCTTATTTACATGTGGTTTCATTTCTTCCACTATCTTGGTTAGTCTAAATGAGAAAGGGAAAGTACAAAATATTTCCCCTATTTTACAGATGGGAAAACTGAGGTTCAGATAGGCCAAGTGTCACTTGATAGAAAACTGATGGAACCAAGATTAAAATTCAGGCTTTTTTTAACTTCAGTTTAGGACGTTTTCATTTATCCATGGTATTCTTCCATTTTTATCTTATCCACTGGTGTTCCCACTGGGATGATCTGAGGGCAATCCAGTTATAGATATCAGAATATCATGTTATTTTCTCTGTGGTTGGATTGCCTCCTCTGGACCTTGACTACATTGGTTCACCGCTGATGTGGCACTAGACATTGTCATACCCTTCTACAGATCTTTGGTTTTCTGGTCTTTGACATGCCTTTCTTCACGCAGAGTCAAAGAGTTGAACAATGATCATTCTGGACAAACAAACTTCCTAAAAGTTTCAAGTTCTGTGCAGTAAGGACCTCATTCTGCTGATTGCCTCTCTCAAGACTTCCTTTACCTTTTCATTCCTTAGACTATAAATAAATGGGTTCAGGAGAGGGGTCACCATTGTGGTGAGGACAGCGGTCACCTTGTCAAAATCCAGAGAATGGGTCTGGCTGGGCCTCACATACATGAAGATGTTGCTCCCATAGGCAATGGAGACGACAGTGATGTGGGAAGCACAGGTGGAAAAGGCCTTCTGACGCCCTTGGGCTGACGGGATACGCAGGATGGTCGAAATGATGTAGAAGTAGGACACAGTGGTGAGTCCCAGTGAGGTCAAGAGGACAAGGGAAGATAAGAGGAAGTTTATCATCTCTATGAAATGAGTGTCTACACAGGCCACCTGCAGCAGAGGGGCGATGTCACAGAAGAAGTGACTAATTTCCTTGTAGCAGTAAGGCAGCCTGGACACCACAAATGTTGGGCACAGCACAGACAGGAAGGCGCCGATCCAGCAGCCCAGAACCAGCAGGAGGCACGCCCTGCTGTTGATGATGATGGTGTAGCGCAGGGGGTTACAGATGGCCACGTAGCGGTCAAAGGACATTACGGCCAAGAGGATAAACTCCACTGTCCCCAGGAAGAAAAAGAAGTATGTTTGGGTGATGCAGCCAGCAAAGGATATGGTCTTCCTCTCCTCTAGGAGACAGGCTAACAGCTTTGGGGTGACCGAGGTAGTATATAAAATGTCCAAAAATGACAAATTACTGAGGAAGAAGTACATTGGGGTTTGGAGGCGATTGTCAGTCCATATTAGGGAAATAATGACAATATTTCCTGTTAGAGTAAGCAAGTAAGTAAACAAGAGAACCACGAAGAGGGAAATCTGAATTTTCTGGAGAACAGGGAAGGCAGTCAGGGTAAATTCAGTCACTGTGGTCTGATTTTGCATGTCCATTGCACATAATGCTTAGTGGGCAGTACAATTCTGGAAAAAAATAATAAAATATGAAGAGATGAAAATTCGCTTAAGTGAGTTTCCAACTCTCAATACCTGTCATAAGGGTGAAGTAGAAAAACTTTTTACAAGGAATCAAGGGAAATTTGTTTAGTCCTGTCTCTGACCCTAATAAATGTGAGACATTAGATAAATTGCATACCTGCATTGCTTCTGCTAACCTCAGCATCCTCAAATTTCAAATTTTGTCGGAATGAAATAATTCCCATGGCCCTTTCAAAATAAAATATTTTATTCTCTTTTACACAATTCCCCTCCCCTTCTCTCTTTCACCCTTTCTTGCTCTACTATTTCCCCAGCTAAGTGCTGTGCCTGAGAAGACAGACATAGTTAACTGGGAATCCAGTTAATAGATCTGGAAAATGGAGAAAGGGAATGATAATAAAAATTAATCAAAGTTATTTTAACTCTTAAGATATTTTTCACATCAAAAAGCAAATACTTTGAAAACTGGTCAGAACACTGTCAAATGAAAGGGAACCTGTATTTGTCTTGATTCACTTCTCTCATTGGTACTATGTTTTGGATACAAGTCATTTTGATATAGTGATCAGTCTTTTCATAAGACCACATAGATTTTCTTTGTTTTTATTTTGTATTATGATAGAAATTGTTTGATGTCTACACTATGACAGAACAAGTAGATCCAAGATGTACAGTTTCTAATTTGCATAGCGGATTTTATATGTTTGTGAAAAAAGTCTTTTGGGACAATGGTCAGCATGTTTCTTCTTTCTTCTTTATCTCTAGCAATGTTATATCTATAGCAACATCCAGGAGAATGACCAATTCTCCCCACCACCTCTCCCCCAACTGATTCTTACAGGTTCTCTCAAATGTGCTCTTATAATTTATATTTTTTCATCTATTTGGAGAGCAGGGTTTTTTCTTTTTCTTTTTTTTAACAGTAGTGGAAAATAGTGCATGCAGGTAGATGGAATTTAAAATACTCTATTTCAGGGGTTCTTAGCCTTTTTTATTCCACAGATCCTTTTGCCAGTCAGGTGAAAACCACAGACCACTTACTAAGTCCACACTATACTGTGTATTACTTAATAAATATATCACACCCACACCAACACATCCCCACAAGAATAATGTTTTTTTGAATTTCAATTCAACCTCAGGGATCCCTTGTTAAGAACCCCTGCTCTATTTAATAATCTTTGAATGCTGCTCAACTTTAATGAACATCAGTATTGCATGTCCAAATAATTAGTTTCATTGAACAACTGTCCTTTGCTGTATTATTTTGTGGCTAATCCTTTAGTGTCAAGTTAAAAGGAACTATTTCTCAAGATTGAGCTATGTGCTTTCTTGGTTTGGAATCCACCCCGTTCCTCTTTAAATGAGATCATTTCCCTTGGAATTTCTTCCAGGGAAAAATAACTACCAGTGGCTATTTTTGCCTTAAAGATTTTTTTAAACAGATTTCCAACTGAAAAGTTGGCTGTGCATTTTTCTGGCCCTTGTAGCTGTCTATTTAACTTTTTCACCACTTATTTATCCCACAAATCAAGTTATTCTTATCCTTGTTTTAATAACAGGGATTTTTGTCTTTACCTTCTCTGTTCTAGATAAGGAAATATTGTTTTCTTACAATTACATGACATTTCTAGGTTGTTTGATCGGTAAACTCCTTTACAGATGATATTGGTTTCTGTCCAAGAGTTGTTTTCAAATGTAATGAGAATTGAATAATTTGAGTTGCAGTTGAATTTAGTAATATAGCTCTTTTAGCCTCCTTTCAAATACGGTTTCTTTATCTAGAAGAGTATTGATCATCTCTATATCCCTGTACAGTCTAAATAGTCCCTTGGTTTGCCATGAGGGCAGGCACCCTATCTACTTAATATCCCATTCTTTGAACATAATAGGTACTTATTTATTAAATGGATGAATGAATCAGAATTGGGGGAGCTCCTTCTTTAAATATGGGGTGGCAGTTGCCCCAGGATTAAGCAATGGTAAACTCAATAGCCTGCATTTTATATAATAAGTACAGACTTGTACCATAATCTATTCTTAATTTTCTTTGGAGTGTTTCAAAACTTTTCTTTAGCTGTTATTTGGGATTTATATAGTCCTGGGTAATTGATCCAAATGCAAATGTGCCTAGTATATATCAGATCTTTCAGAGTTTAGAGGTGGGAGGGTCATAGGGTTAGAGGAGGGGAAAGCTGAGGTTAAAAGAGAACAATTTGTAATAGCATGGTGCTTTATTCCATTTTTCTAGTCATCTTCCAAGTTATTACAAGGCAGGATGGTTATCTTATTTTAGCTTATCAAAGGACTCCAGAACAACTTAACAATTGAAATAGGGTCTTGGTATAAGTAGGAAATCTTTCCACCACAAATAATCTAATGGTCTTTCCTCCCCCTGCGCCCCTAAAATAATAAACTTCCATACGTTCATTACTGCAGAAAAAGGCATAACCATACCCGGTGGCGTGTATTAAGACTACTGAGGTCTAATATAAAAATAGAATAAATCACACCACGTAGACAAGTAGAAATACTCTGAAATTCCCTTTCATTGTCCACCCCCCACTCCTTCCTCACTGACCACACTGGGGATTGATATGTCTCTTAAGGCCGAATAATGCAGACACCATGTGGCTGCCTGCCTTCTAGCCCATTGTTCCTTCTATTGTTTAGTCAACTGTTGTAAAATATCCTTAACGTCCTCTATTTACCTTCTTGTCCCTGTCATTTTTTATGGCTCTGATAGGACCTTGTTTCTCCGCTGGTATTGTAAAACTCAGACATCTTGGGAGTTTCAAAAGCAATATGCCGTTTTTTAACAACAAAAATTTGAGATGTTTGAACGACAAATAGTGTGTCTGCTTGCCATGGATGTCATAAGGATTATAAAATAACGAGAAAAAATGGCATTGATAGCTTTCTATTATGCTATATTTTAGGTTAAGTATACTCCTCTGATAAGAATTGAAGATGTAGGATTGTTCTCCGCTGTAGAGTCTCGTGATACTAAAATTTCATAATAGTGAAAAAAACTGGCTTTGTGTTAGCCTTTTCTAGATTATCTCAGGGACCTCAGGAGCTGCCTAGGAGGAAAAGTTCTGGAACATAACAATTTGTATGTCACAATTTAATTGCAAACTTGCCAAATTAAACCTTTCAGTATTTTTGTCATTTTTCCTCATGATCATTTCTGTGGGACCTTAGAAAATTGCGTAAAATTGCACCTTGCGAGATGCAAGATTTAGTCATGAAAATGTGGTATGATGGAAAAATTGTAGCAGCCTTTGCAATTAGGAAACCTGAGTTGTATTTCTGATGTGACCACTTCTAGCTTTGTAATCTTCAATGAGACTCAAACTCCCTAAGTCTTAGCTTCCTTATCTCTAAAATGGGCATAGTCATTATGCCAGCTTCAAAGTTCCAAGATGACAGTACCTATCACTGTGATTTGTATCTATTGGTGCTCAGTAAATATTTGTTAAGAAATAGGGTTGGGAAAGGATGAACAGAAACGAAATAAGATATGTGGGGGAGGTGCAATAATTAAAGATTTTTGCTGCTCTCTAATGGGATAA
The DNA here is from genome assembly GCA_029593785.1 of Cabassous unicinctus. Taxonomy (NCBI): domain Eukaryota; kingdom Metazoa; phylum Chordata; class Mammalia; order Cingulata; family Chlamyphoridae; genus Cabassous; species Cabassous unicinctus. The sequence continues at coordinate 14,959 of JAQZBX010038712.1, read as the reverse complement.
ATATCAGTAAAATGTACAAAAGTTTAATTGTAACTGAAGTGTAATAAAAACCCTCAATTAAATACTTATGGTAAAGCTATAACCCATAAATCTGCCCTCACTAAAGTTTTGACAGAACAATAAGTTCACTTGCGTTTATAAAATATACATGTAAACAAATTCAAGACTCACAGACTGTCTAACATATTTGAATAATTACATAACATATATTTACACAATAACGTATACTTACAGCATACTAATTTGCAGAACAATGGGTGTTTTCTTCATACACTGCATTCCATTCACTGTTCTTTAGATTTTTTACTGCTAGTGTTTTAAATTCTGTATAAATCTCTCTCAGTGTTTATCTGAGACCATTAAGTATGATACTTAATTCCCTTTTCTAAACTCCATCAAATGATTAGTCTTTGTTTTTAAATACTATAAACTTTCATTGAATGAAATCTTTCTTTTCATTAATGTCTGATTATTTCTCCTAGTTCTTTTTCCCAGTGCTTAGAAAAGGTCTGTCTAAACCTATACTAAGTGTAAACTCAAGTATTATATTATCTTTTAATCTTAATCTTGACTATCCAGTGTATCTCAACTTCAGAATTTTCCTCTGTGTTTCAAGAAATATACATTCTGAACCACAATTTTGCCAATAGTGGTTAGATTTGGTGATGAATGAGGAAGTCAGATACAACTAAATCAAGCCTGAATCCTCTGACTTCTGTTTCAAATCTCTAGCAAAAATAACTAAATGTTTCCCAACACTTAGACATTTCCTTTTCAATTGTAGAAATGTAATTTCCTGTCTCTCAGCCAATCTCTGTTTCTTCTGTGGATCCATCCAGAGACTGGGAACTATTCAAAAGCATAGAATCTCAGGTTAGAAGAAAACTTGAAGGGCATATGTGCCAATATGATCTTAAAAAATTCTCCAATGTCTCCACCAGGTTGTTGTCCAGTGATGTTAAATTCACTCTTTCTTGAGGCATCTCATCCATTTTAATGGACCTGACTGTTAGAAAAATTCATAATTTCACTGACTTAAAACCTCTCTCTCTAAACTTACATCATTTTGTTTAGCCATTCATTAGGCATAGGGTATCTTGACTTTAGATACATCTACCTTATTTCCTTTCTCCAGAAAATATTATCTTTCCTATATTAAATGGATTACAGTTGGATGAACTGTGATATTTAATTTTTTCAGTTCATCTTAGAGATTTGGTTTAGAATGACTCTTGGGACTACCACACAAAAAAGGTTAATGATTATTCTTGCAATCAAAGAATGTTAAAATTGAAGTAACTAAGCAAGGTTACAAAGTTAAGGACTCCTGGGAGACTCTCTTGAGTGTTCTATTTTATTTATTTAAAGAAAAACTTAGAGACCTGCTTTAAAGCCTCAGGGAGCTGGTAACTTGGAAAACTTAAAAAAAAAGTTTTTTTTTTTGTAATGTTCAAAATGTATTGAAATAAGTTTCAAGATAATCTTCAAACCGATTATTTACATATATCTGCTTGTATAATATATGTTTTAAAACCCATGTAACTGAAGTATGATTTACATACACTAGGCAGTTTTAAGTAAATAATTCATTGAGGTTTGACAAATGTATACAGTTGTGTAGCCCCAACACCACAACAATAGTTTAAAATATTTCCATTACCTTAAAATGTTTCCTTGTGCTCCTTTGTAGTAAATGCCCTCTCCCCATTCCAGCCCCTGACAACCACTGATGTGTTTTCTGTCACTCTAATTTTGTATTTTCTAGAATTTTATATAAAGGTACTCTTGTAGCATGCAGTCTAGTGTGTCTGGCTTCATTTACATAATCTGATGCTTTTGAGATTCAGCCAAGTGTTTCATCTATCAATAGTTTCTTCTTCTGTACTGTTGAGTATTATCTGTTATTTATGGATATACCACAGTTTGCGTTTCCATTTAGCAGTTGATGGATACTTAAGTTGTTTTCAAGTTTTGGCTATTATGAACAAAACTGCTATGAAAATTTGGCTGTATATTTTTATATGAATATTTATTTTCATTCCTCTTGGGTAAGTTCCTAGGAGTGGGATTGCTGTATTGTCAGGTAAGTGTATATTTAACTATGTAAGAACTGTCAAACTGTTTTCCAAAATGGTTGTACAATTTTCCTTTCCTACCTGCAATGTATGATTTTTACCATAGCTCCACATCCTTGTCAACCCTTGGTATTATCAACTTTTAAAATTTTACCCAATATAGTGTGTGTAATAGTGAAATCATCCAAAGGTGTTTTTAGTTTGCATTTCTATAATGGCTAATGGTGTTGAGGATCATTTCATTTGTTTATTTTCTGTTTGTATATTATTAGAGGTTCCTTCTTACAGGTTTGCAATGATTAACAGGTCATAAGACCATGAATCAATATCCCTGTGACATAAATTGAAGAAAGGCAGCCTCTAGCCATAACCCACTTAAGGGAAAGGAGACAACCCATCCCCTCCCAAGAATAACAAAGTGGAGCAGATAGGGGCCTTCACCCCCTCTGCGCCCAGGCACCACCCACCAACCCCTCCCACATTCAAAGAATACCCTACCTCCTAGCCCACTACCCTCTAGCCATTTGGCCCCAGGCTGTACTTGGTTTCCTGCCTATTGATGTACTGTATAAAGTCATATCCACCACCTTCCACAGGTGGGCTGAAATCTCTCTTCAGACCCCTGCCATGCTGGTAGAGGGGGCTGAAGTCTATTCTTCAGACCCTCTCTGTTGGGAGAGCTTCCCAGTAAACTTTCTGCCTGCAATCATCAGTCTCCGTATCCCAGTGAGTGGCATTTTTCTCTAACAGAAGAAAAGTTATGTTTGCGTTTAACCAAATTGAATCATTATTCTGACAAGTTTGTTTAATTTTGGTGGTAATTGTATGTTGTAAGAGGTTTGCTTGGAAACAATTTCCAAAATAATTTTGGTAAATTATATATGTAGGGTGTATAGAATGTGTTTTTATTATAAAGGAAAAAGAAAATAATTTTGTCCTAATATGAAATGATTGGTTATTAAGAAAGAATAAAATGTGGGACAAAACCTGAGTGAATACAGGAAGTGCAGAAAGTTCGTGGAAAAGGAAATTTTACGGTTAAAGTTGAGTGAAATTTGATGGGTCTATCTATTAAGATTTAAAAGCTTTAATATTAAATATGATGCAAAACTAAAATTTTGTTCTTTCTCTGTTAATGTGACAAAGTTTCTTAAGCTAAGAAGAACAAGTCTTTTCACTTTTAAAAGAATATAATGTTCAAACCTGCTTTCTCAAAATCAAGTCCTGAAATGTATCTTTTTATTTCAAATTATTGCACAAGATTTGTTCTTTCACCTTGAAAAAAAAAAAGTGAAGTAATGAAATAGTTGAGTTCATTTAATATGTTATAAGTTGAATGGAAAGTGCTTAGAAACTGTTACAAAATTAAGAGTTGTTTTTACCTTCTGTTAATCAAAGTTGTATGAGTAAAATGTTCATACGAATAGTTGAGTGTATAAAATTCTGGGAAATTTAACAATGTTTTGAAAATTGATATCCAGCTATGTCACTATCATTTTGTTTTAGAACTTGCTAAGGTTTTCTTTAGTATCTCCTTAGGCAAGTCAAGCCAACCTGCATTCACCTTCATGTGAAAAAGCCAACAATGGACTTTTACAGTGCGTCCCCAAGGCCGTGTGCATAGCCCAACCATCTGTCCTGGCCTGGAGGCAAAGGATCTGGCTGCGTGGAAGAAACCTATGGCTGTAACCGTATTAATGATATTATGTTAACCAGTAATCCTATTTTCAGAATTAAAAGAAGCATCAGAGTATCTTATATTAAGAGCCTGTGATGGGCAAACAATTGGGACAAGTTACAAAGTCCCAGCTGCTCTATCAAATTCTTTAATGCTGTTTGGTTGGGTAAGACAAAAACTATACCCTCTGCTTTTAAAGGGTACAGCTTTATCTGCTACAATTGATAAAGTACAATGTTTTCTCACATTAATGGAGTTTGTAGTATTGTTGGGGTACTGGAGACCCTTCATCCCTCATTTAGCTCAGATATTAAAACTGTTGCATATGTTAATTGGGAAAGGTCGTTCATGGGAATAGAAGGACCTCCAGCAGGCTGCTTTTAAAGAAGCAAAGAGAGCAATAACACAGGCTTGAGCAGTAAGGGGGGAGTGGAACCATGACTTACCCTGTAACTTGGATGTGGCCAGCACCAATATTGGCTTTGGGTGGGGTTTGTGGCAAAGGAAACATTCTAAATAAATACCCCTTAAGTTTTAATCACAATTGTGGGAAGAGGCTAAAGTACAATATAGCCCCTTAGAGAAACAACTACATGCAGCATACTTTTGCAAGCGAAAGGCTTAACCCAATAGTGTCCAGTCACTCTGAAGGCTGCCATCCCTATCCAGGGGTGGATTGCAAATACTGAAAATGAGAAAGGGACAATAGACTGTTGTGAGCCACCCTCTGTGGGGGAGAGATCTTTGGAAAGGCATTGGGACTTCTGCCAGCAGCAGCAGACAACTGTCTGTCCTGTCCCTGCCCACTTCTCTAACAACCCTCTTGAGACTGTTGAGGCAGATGTCCTCATGAATATCCAGAACCATACCATTGAGACCCGAGAAGCAGCAGAGTAGATCCACCGGAAAGGCGAACATCCTGGATACCAGACCTTGTGGTGCCTAGCCCAGCAGTTCCAACTGCCTGCCACTCACGAACAACTCATGGACATCACCCACAATTGTCCTTTGTGTTCGCTCCAACAACTGTGACATTGGTCCCCTTCTACTCGTGGAATAAGCAAGGTATGCTTTCACTGCTGCAGATACTGCATCAGGACTCTTGTAACCAGCCAGCTACTATTTTCTGCCTAGAAAATGAATCCTTACAACAATGGACTAAGTTTAAATTCAACACTGTGAGTTGCAGCCCCAGGTCCAGTTAAGATGCTAACAGCAAGACCAACGCAGGCATTGAGATTACAAGCTAAAGTGCCTCCCTACAGCCCCAAAGGGGTAGTAATAATAATTTGTTGCTGCCGATGCCTCAAGCTATACAAAATGGGGAAAAATGAGGTCATTTTGATCATGCTACTGGCCTATATAGCCTTGCTGGTTGGGAATCTTAAGCCCATGGGAAATTATCACCCAAAACTGTTATGTCATTCAAGCTCTCCAACACATACATAATTTGGTTACTGATCCTTTATCTGATTGGTTTTCTCAACTGTCTTGGCCTTGGAAGAGTTTAGTCATTGGATGTCTGCTAGTTGGAAGTCTTATTGTTGTTTGTTGTTATATAATCTACTGTAGTTAGGAATTGTGTATAAGATGCTTAATAACTAACCAGAGCTCTAATAATGCAACACATTACGTACTTAAATAAAACTTTTTAAAAAAGCAAACGAGGTTTATTTCAGGAATCTAACATGAGGCTAACATTGAAAAGACAATTAATTTTATTAACAGAATAAAGTGGAAAAAATCATGCAATTTTCTCATTGGATGCAAGAAAAGCATTTGAGTAATTAATTATCCATTCGTGATAAGAAACTTTTAAAAAACACAGAAAACTAGAAATAGAAGGGAACTTCCTTAATCTAATAAAGAGAATCTCTAAAAAAATAAAATGTCTTTAGCAAATGGCATGTTAATGGCAAAATAATAAAAGATTTTATCTAGACACTGGGAACAAGACTTGATATCCAGTATTGCCACTTCTATTCAACCTTATACTGGTGTCTTAACCAGTGCAAAAAAGCAAGTAAATGGCATAAGCATTATAAAGAAACAGATAAAACTGTCATTGTTTGATATGTTTATTTGTACATAGAAAATAAAATATTCTATTAGAATTAATAAGTGAATTTGAAAATTCACTGTACACAAGGTCAATATACAAATAAATATATTGTATGTCTATATAATAGCAAAAAACAGATAAAAATGAATTTTAAAACTTACACTATTTTGTCAAATTGTGCAGGAGAAAGTATAAACTACAATGTAAACTATAATCCACACTTAGTGGCAATGCTCCAAAATGTGTTCATCTATTGTCCTAATAAATGTGCCACACTAATGAAGGATGTTAATGTGGGAAAATGTAGGAGGAGTAAGGAGCACGGAATATGGGAATCCCCTATATTTTTTATGTAACATTTATGTACTCTAAGTATCTTTAAAAAAAAAGTATATTAAAAAAAAACTTATACCATTACCAGTAGATTAAAAATATAATACCATAAAACACATCTAACAAAAGATACAGAAGCCCTCTCTGCTAAAACCAAAAACCATTATTTAGAAATATAAAAGATGGCTTACATACCTGGAGGTATATTTCCATTTCAATGATAGGAAAATTCAAAGTCATAAAGGTGCCATTTCTCTCCAAATGGATCTATAAGTTTCATGTAATTCTAACCCAAACAAATTTTCTTGTGGAATTAGACAAGCTAATTCTAAAATGTATGTGGAAATTTAAAGTTCTAAAAATAGCCAAGGAATTTTGAAGAACAAAGCTAGAAGACTTTGTGTGTGTATGTGTGGCAGAAATAAAGTATAAAGCTATAGAAAAAATTAAGTCAGTAAGCTGTTGGCATTAAGATAGATTTTTTTAAAAAGAGGAAAAGTCCAGGAACAGATTTATGCAAATGTGGTCATCTGATTTGTGATAAATGTGATACTGCAGTATAATAAGGGAACATTTTTTTTCAATAAACAATATTGGATCAGTTTGTCACCCATTTAAGAAAAAATAAATCTTGGTCTCCTTTCTTATACCATAATTAAAATCAACTCTATATGAATCAAAGACCTAAATGTGAAAAATCAAACAATATGTTTTAGAAGAAAACACAAGACAGTATATTCATGATTTTGGTAGAGGAAAGGTTGTCCTAAATAGAATACAAAAGCCTTATTCATAAAAGCAAACAATTGAAAAATCGGGTTACAGCCAAATAATAATATCTGTTCATCAAAAGACCCCATTATGAGCAGAGAAAGACAAGCTATAGAGTGGGAGAAGTATTGGCAATAGATGTCTATTTAGACTTTAATAAGATAACTCAATAGATAAATGGAAAAATATTTGAACAGACACTCAAAAGAGAGGATATCCAGGTGGCCAATAAACACATGGAAATTGCTCAACTTCATTAGTCATCAGAGAATTGCAAATGAAAACCACAATGTCCTGCTCTTCCATATTCATCAAAATGGCTACAATGAAAGAGACAAGCAGCATTGCATGTTGTCAAGGATGTGGGGCAATTGAAACTCTCAAACACTGCTGATGGCAGTGTAAATTGGCACAACCATGATTATCATTTGGTAGTATCCCAAATTTGAATAGGAACACGCATAACCAATGATCTAACAATTCCCTCCTTGGTAAATGACCAACAAAATGTTGACATATGCCCGCCGAAATAGAGTACAAGAATGTTCACAGTGCCAAACTGGAAACAGCCTAATGTCCATAAGAGTAGAATGGATAAGTTTATTGTGGAGTATGCCAATGAATGAACTTCAACTGCATACAACACATACAATGCTGCATGAAGGAAGCCAGATACAAAAAGTATGAAGTTATAGTGTTATAGCCTCTGTAGTGAGCTATTAGAATGTCATGAAGTAGACTTCTGGGGCACCGGTAACATTACGTTTCTTTATTAGGGTGCTGGTCACATGGTTGTGTTCTCATTGTAAACATTTATAGAGGTATCTTTATACTTGTAAACTTTTCCGTATGTATGTTCTATTTCAAAAAAACTTACTCATAAACCTTGAAGACATCATGTTGAGTGCAATTAAAGTCAGACTCAGGAGGACAAATGTTGTATGATCAACACTTATAGGAAATAATTAAAACATGCAAATTCATACACTCAGAAACTAGAATACAGGTTACCAGGAGCTGGGGTGGGGGTAGGGAATGGGGAGTTAATGGTTAATTGGTACAGATCTTCTGTTTGGGGTGATGAAAAAGTTTTGTAATGGATGGTGGTGATGGTAGCACAACATTATGAATATAACACCACAAATTATATAATTGAAAGTGGTTAAAATGGGAAATATTAGGCTGTATATATGTTACCGAATAAAAATTAAAAAAACATAAATTGTACAACACAAACTGTGAATCCTGATGTAAACTATGAACTATGGTTAATAGTATAAGTATGCTAATATTGTTTCATCAGTTGTAACAAAGATACCATAGTAATGCAAAATGTTAATAGGGAAAATTGTGTGTGTGTGTGTATGGAATTCTGTACTTTCTGTATGATTTTTCTGCAAACCTACAACTTCTTTAATAAATAAAATGAGAAAAAATGATTGACTAAACTTTCCCCCAAACAAACAAAAAAAAACAAAACACAAAATTTTAAAAAAAGGATAAGGCAAGTACAAGAAGAGAAATTAAAGCCAAGTTTTACTCAAGGTAGACTTGAGAATCTTGAAAAAAACTTATAAGATTTATTTCAGCAGTTTATTAAAAATAATAATAATAACATGACTAAGTAGGGATTTTCCCAGGAATATAAAGTGTTTAATCACAAGAAACAAGGGAGAAAAATGAGATTGGGGAAATTTGTAGAGGAAAATCCGATAAATCTATGAACTTAATTTAAAACAATTGAAAGCAAATAGGGCATAAATTAAGATTTTATAAGATTTTATGAGTACATACTTATATTATTTTCTTATATTTGAAATATTTCACAATAAAATACAAAGATATCTAGGCATATTATAATTTTTGTGATACATCCTAAAGGAAAAAATGATATTTTAATAGATGCCCCCCAAATTAGTAAAATTAAACATTTGCTTTTGGTAAAAATACTCAGCAAATTAGACTTATAAGGGAAATTCTTTAATTTGATTAGGCAAGTATGCCAACTCCTACAGCTAATATATCAAATATTGGGACAATAGAGGTAGTGTTATTAAAATCAGAAAAAAGACAAGGATAATTATTACCATATCTTCCCATTCAGCCTTGTCCTGGAGGTGCTAACCAATGATTAAGATAACAGCAATAAAAGAGTAGCAAGTAATATAAGAATTGGAAAGGAATAGATTAACCTTTCCTCTTCTGCAGGCAATATAACTTTCTCTTGGGTTATCTAATAGAATCTACAGGTAAATTGCTAAAACTAAAAAGAGTTTGCTAAAATTCCTGGCTACAAAATTAATATACAAAAATCAACAACCTTACATCAGTGATAAAGAGCTAGATAATATTTGTATGATATATATAGTATCTCCTACTGTAAAGATTGACCTCACCCCTACCAACCCCTCTTCAGGCGTCAGTTCCCATAACTCCCTGAAACAGGAGCTGTAGCTGCTATAACTCTGAGTGCTGCCTTCCTGAGCACATCTTGTTTTGAGAAAAGTGCACATACCCAGATGTTCCCAAAAGTTGCATGCAAGCCTCTGGTGTCCAGCCATCTTTGGCCCCCAACCCCATATAAGTGAAAGAGTGGTTGCTATAGGTGTGGACATACTCGAGTGAACTTCTTTCTGTGCTGCTGTCCTTTGTGAGGTAGCTGCAACTCTCTGTAAGTAAAAAAAAAACGATTAAGGACTGAGCACTGTGGCATTCACTGCCTCCTTCTTTGGAATCTCAACAGGCTTCATTGGCGAACTGTTTGGAACAGCTCCGGCTGGGTCTCCCCCTATTTCTTCGTTTGGGGTTAGTCCTGCTGCTGGTTCATCAGATGCAACAATATTATAAATTATTCCCATTCACAGAATCACAAAAACTGTTAAGTCACCTATGAATTAACTAAAGACCTCTCTGAAAAAAAAATCACAAAACTACGGAAGAATATTAAAGAAGACTTTAATAAACATTACCATATTCATGGATTGGATAAACATTACCATAGTCATTAATAAATAAATAAATTAATAATTAATTTGTTAATTAAATGTGATTCTGAATGGAATCCTAACTGGGATTGTTGTGGAACCATGCAAGCTGATCTGTTTATATGGAATGCAAAAGGACAAGAACAGTGAATGTAATTTTGAACAAGAACAAGAACTTGGACCTATGAAATATCAGGACTCCCTATTGCTACAAAATTGTTAAGAACGCGGTATGGTGAAATATAGGCCAATGGAATATAGCAGATTTAAAAAAAAACAGTCATATATATGTGTATTTACTATATGATGGAGGTTACATTACAAATCCATAGGGAACTGGATTAAGCCACACAATGTTCTAGATATTTATCCAAGAGAAAATAGATTAAACTGGGTTTATACCTTATTATAATTCACTGAGATTGTTTCTAGTTGGAGTAAAGAGCAGGGAAGGATTTCTTAAACAAGATACAATAAAGCACCAACTAAAAGAAAAAGGTTGGTAAATTTTATTACATTTAATTTAAATATCTTTGTAAAACAAAAAGACATCATAAACAAAGTTAAAAGCTAAGGCACAACTGGGAAAACATATTTTCAATGCATATAACCAGGAGGTAATAGCTTTCAATATATAAGAAGAACTACAAATCGATATGCAATAGACAAATAATTCAGTAGGAAAATGGCCAAAGCATACAAACAGTAATTCACAAAAGAGGAAATCCAAATGGTCAATAATCAAATGAAAAGGTGTTCAAGCTCAGAAATATTCAGAAATATGAAAATTAACACAACACTAATTCAGATTTTCAGGAATTAAAGAGGCGGGCCACACAAGGAAACTAAACCTCTCCTACACTACTGGCAGGAGTGTAAATTGGTACAACCATTTTTGAGATCATTTTGTCAAATTCAGTCAATTTCATAATGAATTTTGAAGCAATTTCAATCCTAGATAAATACCCTAGAGAAAATCTAGCTTGCGGAGAGAAGGAGCTCTTAGGAGGTTCATAGCAGCAGTTTTTGTAACAGAATAAAAGAAAACAGCTAGAGGTCCCTCAACTGCAGAGTGATATCTGTATTATAACATATTTCTACCATGGAAATCCTAACAGTCGTTTAAATGAATGAAGTAAAACTAAACTTGTCCACATAGATAAAACTCATAAACAAAGTTGAGTAAACAAAGCAAGCTGTAAAAAAGGATCTGTGCAATATGATATATTTAATGAGGTTTGAACACCTGGAAAGTTAATATATATAATTTTTAAGCTGTAGTGAAAATAACATGAATGTACATGATAAGCAATTCATTCTTATGTGTTTTATGATGAGAAACAAGGGAGATAAATTAATAGAGGGACATCAGTTATGTCTATAACGTCTTTTAAAACATTTATAGAAAATAAGACATAATGTTAAGATTTCATTAAATTGGGTGATGTGTACAGAGGTGTTTATCATCTTGTTCTATATTCTGTATGTTTGAAATATTTAACAGTAAAACAAACAAAAGAAACCAGAGGTAATATGTATCACTCTAAATCTTTGTGGTGTATAGAGTTACCAATACAGCAAATATTATTTTATGATAATATTTTATTAAGAGCAAATATTGTGGAAGAAACTATTTGTTCAGCAGATCAGGATAAACACAGTCATCGTGCGGGTCTTTTTGCAGACCACAACCCATTCACAGTCATTTACATAATGTAGAACACAGACAAAATGGTTGGAGACACACACAGCTGCTTCTATAAAGATGAGCATAGACTGAAGGATACAGACTGTGAAATCATAGAGCCCAGGTTACGCGTCGTACTTGCACTGGCAGCGGTCTGATTATGGCATCTTCCTTTGTCTCTATGGAGTGTGAACGGACAATGCTACGAGGCATGATAGTGGGGTTTTCTGTTGAAATAACTTGGATGGAAGTCCCAGGTGGCAGTTTATGCCCACATTCGCTGGCAGATTCATGGATAGTGTTCAGGCTGGCAAAGCTTTTGAAGAGAAGGAGGGAGAAGGCTCCTGGGGAAAAGAGAAGCCAGGCGAGTGGGATGAAGGAACCACAGTCCCTTTGCTGGCAGCTAGAGCCTGGCCCCAAGCCCTGTGAGGGGTATGCTTTAGTAGAAGAGACTAGAAATGTGTGCAGAATTGCTTAAATGCTGCTCAGCTCAACACATTTGAGACTTCTTTTTGAAAGAGGACATGCTTCTATCCAGGTTAGAAAGTGAAATTTCAGATGAAATTTTAAAGACGTCTTAGAAAAAGAGGGGCTCCAGTGTTGGTGGGTGACCATTTAGCATATTGCTTCTCTGTACCCTTAAACTGCCTTGGCACTACACTGCACACCCAGGGGTGCTGCCCCTCTCTGCTTATTTGAGCATTCCCTCTCGGTCACTCTCCTTAGTTATGGTTTTAATGGTTATCTCTGAAGTGGGGAGGTTGTGAAAGACAGAAGAAAAGGTGGGAATGAGGAGCTGCCTTCTGAGGCAGGCACACGAGACATTTCACATAGACCTAAGCTCCAGCTCTTTCCCATATAGGAACTGTCCTTGGAGAATGAGTCAAGTTGAGCTTCAGCTGTTTAAAATGCAAGGCTTAGTACCTTTTCCCAACCTTTCACTCTTCCCTCTATCAGGGTTAGGGGGTTCTTATCCCCTTCAAGGGCCCTGGAGACACTCACCACAGATAATATAGAAGATGACATTTATGTAGACAGTTAAAGAGATCCAGGTGAACTTGTATTTAAAGAAGTAGGTTGCTTGACCTTGCTTTAGCTTATGGTGATAATATAGGAATGCAGAGAGCAGAAGGATACCTGATGTTCAGACAAAAGGAGAAAAAAGTCCCTTCTGAAGAATCTTGGCTTTAGTTCTCAAGTCTTAACCCAAGAGATACACCTGACTTTCAAGCTTCCACCCTGTACAACTGTATCTTGTCCAAAACTGATCCCACATCAGTGGTTAGATCAATTCAGAAGCTGCATATCTGAGCCAGAGAACTGGGAAGGCTGAGCTAGTCAGAAACTGTAGCCTGGACCCACAACCCAATATACCTCCAAGCCTGGGTTAGGGGAACCAGGAAGTTACCTGTGAAGAAACTGAGGAAGGCAGTGAACAAGTGGATATATTTGGTTTGAGGAATCATATCGGTGAATTCCATACCCAGGATCAAGTTAAAGGAGAAGGAGAGGATGAGGGCCAAAATCATCATGCTCCTGACCACTTCCAGATCATCTGTTGGAAAGCAGAAGCTGTATTGAGAGAAGGACAGATATTTCTTCTAGGCTCATTTCCACCTGGGGTCCACAAATCTCTAGGTAAAAATAGGAATAGGGTAAAAGATTTGATTAAAAAACCAAGAGGGAAGGGGAGGAGAAAATAGAGTCAGGAAACGTGAAGCTGAATGGGAGTGTGAACCAGAATAAAATGTTTTCTGTTTTGGTGTCTCTAGAAGCCTCTTTCTCGTCTATGCTTTTCTCAGACTTCATTTCTTGCTGATACTCCAGTTCACCCTGTCCTCTTCTCACGCCCATATAACCTATTTTTCCTGTTGCAAATCACCTTTCTTTCATACCCCTCATGCTCTAGATGTGCTGAACACCCTGCTGCCGCTGCCAAGGCTTCCCAAATGTCCAGCACTTAAGCCTGGGAGCTTCTAAACCTTTCTGCAAAACATGCAAGGAGTAAGATTTTGGAGTCTGCCTTGACTGTGTTAATTATGGCAGTGGGCACATTGCAGCCTGAGGAAGTTTCACCAGAGAATAATGGGCAAGCTGGTGAGATGAAGGGAAGTAAGGGAAAGATGAACCGTCTCTCCACCCATCTTTTTCCATAGTTTAGTACTGACCTTCTGGCCAAATCGTAATGCAACATGCCATCCAGGGACTGTGTTTTATCGTTGTTTTTCTTGATATCACGCTCAGTTCAACCCATTTATCCTCAATGATTCCTATCACTGTTAAGACTAAGGTCAAGGAAGAGAGGACCACATTGGTAGTCTGGAGAGTTCTGCTCGAAAGCTGAAACATTGTCAGTGGGGATTTCTGGCAGACACGACCACAAATCTCTCACACGTAGATTTCTTTTCTCTGATTTGATTGTCACAAGAAGAAGGGCAAAATCTGGACTTTGAATGATTGCTGAGGCATGGGCAGTGGAAGAAGCTGAAGTAGCCTGTGGAACCGAGAGGATCACTCCCACCATTCACCACTCCTCTACCTGGGCCAGCCTGCTGTCAGAGCTGCCAACTGCCATGGAATCATTTACTGGTTTGACCCTTGACCCCGGGGCCTAGCCCAGTGAAAAGAACAAGAGTATATAGGCAGCATGCCATGGCAACTCATATTACTATGTTCTTAAATAGCAATGTGTTTATTTCCCTGAGCCTTACCCTTAGTAGGATTTCTGGGTTGAAAGATTTATTCCTTTGAAAATGTTATTAACAACTTGTGGCAATAAGGATTCAAAGATGTAGGCAGATTAGAGAAAGAGACAGGATGTGAGGGCTGAGTGAGACACAGGTCAAAGAAGAAATCTTGTTTCCAGCTGGGGAGAACAGTAGCCACTGCTGCCTTTAATGAAGACCTAAGATGTAAGAGGAAACACATGTTCTTCTTGAGGACCAAGAAGCAGCAGCTAGTATGCACTGGTGTTGGTTAAGTCAAGTCTATGGGACACGCAGGAGGCAGTAAGAATTCAGTCCTGGAACTTGGGACCGGGCAGGGAGAAAGGTAACAGATTAGGGAGTCTTCAGTTTAGGGTTGGTTGTTGAAACATGGGAGTGTGTACTATCATGCAGGGATATCACACAGAATGTTGAAAACACCAGCGTTTATGAGAGAGTGCGAAGAAGGAATGGTTAGAGAGAAGATCAAGGGATAAAAATGTTGTTGGGGAATTCAAAAGAGGGTGCAGTTTTGAGAAAAGATTGGGCAATGCTGCAGAGAAGTCAAATTAGTAGGAGGCTGGCATTGGCCACGGAATTTGGCAACTAGGATGTCATTGGTGTTTTTGGCCACAGCATTTTCAGTAGAGTAATGGGAAAAGTG
>JAQZBX010038711.1:0-23311 GCA_029593785.1 Cabassous unicinctus | reverse complement strand
AATTTTTTTGTTTTTTCCCATTTTTTGAATATCTCAGTCTTTTAAATTTTATTTTATTTTTAGTGTTTTTTTTTTTAACCCATTAGTGGGTTTTTTTAAGACATATTGTGATTCAAGCAATAGAAGAAATTACAACATTGAGGTGGAGCCAGTGGCCACTGGATGCTTTCGGGGCAGGGAGAGGGAAAAGCAGTTGTAATACAGGGGCTTTTTTGGGACTTGGGAATTATCCTGAGTGACATTACAATGACAGATATAGGCCATTTTACATCAGCATATAACATGCAGAACTGTGTGGGAGAGTGTGGTCTACAATGTGAACTATGGTCCATGCTTAGTGGCAAAGCCCCAGGATGTATCTATCCATTGCAGGTGATGTGCCACACTAATGAAAGATGTCTACGTGGGAGGTTATGGGAGGTTTGGGAGGTGGGGAACATGGGAATCCCTGTAATTTTTGTGTAATGCTTATGTAATCTAAGCATCTTTTAAAATATTGAAAAAAAAAAAGACATTGGATAGTAGCAATTCAAAAAGGAGATATACATGAAAGCATACATGTTTGAAAGTTTTTCATCAGGCTATTATTGTATGTATTATTGTATTATTGTGTGAAAATGAAATAAAAGCAAATGTATTTTCAAAAACAAAACAAAACAAAAAAAAGCAAACACAACACAATATTAAGTTATAAAAAAGTTGGCAAAATTCAATGTGTTATTCTGTGTTGAATCCTGGAACTAAAGGAGGATATTAATGGAAATAATAATGAAATCTGAGTCACGTCTATAGTTTAGTAAATAGTATCACACAAATGTTAATTTCTTCATTTTGACAAATGTACCATTAATATAACATTAAAGGAAATTGGGCAAAGGGTGTACAGGATAAATATTTTGTACTATCTTTGAATCTGTTACATAAATCTAAAATAATTCCAAAATAAAGAGTTTTAAAAAGGTTGAAAATCAAACTCCAGGTATATGTAATAATTTTTCAGTAGGATTTTTAAAAAGAAATATAAATAAAATGGGGAAGACATATAAGTTACCAGAGGAAGTGAAATGACTTTTTGCTTACTCTTCTATATTTTCCTCATTCTGTACAATAACCATGTAACATTCTTTAAATAAGAACATAAACATTCACGTATATAAATGCATGAACATACACATCCAAAAATCCACATAACTTACAAGATTTATCTCTGAATTCATATTCCTGGGCTGAGAGTTCATTTTCAAATCAGAGATAATTGGAGAAATGTTTTCTAGCTTGTCTTGTCTCATACCATCAAATCGTTTACTTCCTTGGGGGTTTGTGCCCAAGCACTTGACATTTTAACGAGAATAGCTCACATTCAGAACATTTATTTTTTTTAATAGAACCTGATTTCTTTCCTAAATTAAAGATGAAATCATTGATTTGGTAGAATATCATGTAAATGATTTAATACCCAGAACTCTCTTAAGATTGTTTACTGAAATTGAAATATTTAGTTACATATTGCTTTCTTTTACAGGAATGTAAATGCCACAAATTACACAGAGCATTAGGCTGAGAACCTTGTTTTAATCATTCTAGTCTAAGGAACAGCCATTAAATATTAATATTTAAATTTAATCTTTAAATATTTGTTGTTGAAGATGATGACAGTATATATGTGGAAAAACTTTCTAAAAATATATTCAACTACTAGAGGCTAGCTATTACCAAGAATATGCCAGAAATAATTTGTCCACAGATCCATTTATAATCCTTTTATGTGCAGATTTTCAAAACTAACTTTTCAATTATAACTCAGATATTCTGTTGAAGAAAAATGTGCATTTATCATTCTTCTCTAAGGCAAGATTATTAGAAAAGAGCTGTGGAAATTATTTTCTTACATCTGTGACTATGGAATTAAACCATGAGAACTGCAGCAAACTTTTAATTCCTAGTTTTCTCCGAATTTCAATAAATATAATCTAAGGAAACCAGAGTATTTTCTATGTTATAAGAAACCACTTTTTGAATAGAATGTTCTCTTACTGAGGCTGCTTACTTACTTGGACAAAACATCTTAAAAATTATTTCACTTTCTACTTTCTAAATAATTTTTTTTTCCTAAAAGATGACATTGAGAATTCAGTTCTATTTATTTCTCATTTCCAGACACATTAGAAACATGTTCATCATCTGAAGACGTTGTACAGAAAACAATCATTTTACTTTGTTTTATATCTACACAGCTCTACAGTTTTTTTTTTCAGACATTTCCAGCTTAACTCTCTAAAGATAAGTTCCTTTTAAGTCATGGAAATGAAGAAATTCAAACTTTGTTTTGGAAATTAGATTAGGAAAGGAGAAACAACTAGAACCTAATTTACTGTTTGTTTTAATAACTAGCATAAAACATGCATATATGTTCTTTTGAAGCAGATTGGGTAGAGTGACATTAAATATTTTATTATGAAGGCAATGTAACCACATATTGACCTCATTCTTTGGCTATGTTCTTAGCTATGTCTACATATCTCCAAAGGACTTTGTTTGATTCGTTTCACTGATTTATAGTTTTAAACAACCTCATTGTTTCAGAATAATATATGTAACCTATGCCACTGTAACTCTAAACATCCTTTTGGCAAAGGTGAAATTGTTACATATGGTTATAGGTGGTAATGTCTAATAAAAGAATTGGTCTTTCCAGCAAAATCTTTTGATCAAATCTTTACTTAGAAGGATTGAATATTTTCAAGTGAAGGAGATGTCTTTCTCAAATACTCCTTTGCTCCTTTTTTAGAGCTGAGAATGCTAATCTTGTTCCTGACAATTGCTTTGGAGATCTTGTAGAGGGTACTTCAAATATTACTGTGTATAATATCCCTAATGTTATAGCAAAAACATTATTGGATTGAGCAAAATAAGTGTAAGAACACACACACCACTGAACAGAAAGTTCTGTTTTTACAATTATACACCATTTTTTAAAATAAAATTTATTGAATGGAGTAGGGGTAAGTTAAAACAGAAAGCTAAAAGCATAGTCCACAATTATGCTTGAGCAGAAGTTGGTGTAAATCTCTATCAAGTATGTGTTTTCAATTATTGCCATTGATAATATCCATATAATTCGTAAAGGCAGAGTTTACAAGGTATCCTGAAAAAGTAGCCAAACAATAATATTTTCAAATCTATGCTCAGGAAAATATTCCATGTTAAGGTCACAAAGTCAATATTTTTATAAATTTCTTTTCTATATCTGAACCTCTTACTGTTTTTCTCATTTAATTAAGGGCATCAACATCTGAAATTCCCATGTACAACATTTTTGAGTGACTTCTAACTCTTATCCTGTCTAACAAACCCTATGACTATTAAGTCTTATATCACAACATCAGTACATGGTAATATGTACTATTACCCAATTTGAGATCTTCTTTACTTATAATTGGACAAGTGGCATCGTCTTATTGTTTCCTTTACGTCTGGTCTGAATTTCTTTAATTGTAAACTACATATTTTTGCAAAATAAATCTTCCTAAAATATAACTCTATTCATGTTATCTCGTTGTTCAGAAATGTTTAAAGTTTTTGCATTTTCTATGAAATCCAAACTCCCAAAATAGTGAAGATTTATATGGCATTGATTTGCTCCTGATTTAATTACATCTTCTAAACAACCCTCAGAAAGTATAGTTACTGATATTTTATAGATGAGTTAAGTTAATGATAAATTGCCCAAGATCACAGCTTGTAAATAAAGAAACTCTACTTTGTAAGCTGGTCTGTCAGACTTCAAAGCTCTTTTCTGGTTTCTTTCTTACTCTCACACATTTTTCTTTAAATTCATCCTCACACCTCAGCACAGGGAATAAGAAGTTATTGTTTACATTCTATGATGAAACACCCAATACACAGAAAAGTTACTCAGTTATATATCATCACAAAGAGGAGTGGTAAATTAAATTTTAAAGCCAGGTCACTCTGGCTCAATAGCCTCTTCTCCTTTCTGCACACTATAAAACCTGACATCTACATGAATGATATTTTCTTAAAATCTAATTAGGAATGCTCTCTCTCCTTACTTCCCTAACATATCTGTCTTTTTTAAGTTTTACTCCCCTGTTGGCACACTCTATGCCCTGTACAGCATTATAAGTTCTATTTATTTGTGTATCCATATAATTTTCTGGTATCTACTTGAGGCTTAATAAATATTTGATGAATGGATAATCAATAGTGTTTAGATATATAAAGGAGAGTATTACAAATGAAGCATATTATAAAATACTAAATATAAAATATTTTAATTAATTATAATATATCCCTAAACTTTGTCAACTTAGGGCATGGGATTCTTACAATGGTGGTTCATGGGTTTTTTAAAAAATAAATTTTATTGAAACATAGTCATAAATCATACAATCCATTGAAAGTGTTCAATCGATGATATTTGGCATAATCAGAGTTGTGCATTCATCACTTCAATCAATATTAGAGCATTTTCATTACTCCAAAAAAGAAAGAAAAAACAGGAAAAACAACAAAATACATAAACAAACAAAAGTCTTACCCCTTAATCGTCACCTCTCATCTCTCTATATTTTTCCTGCCATATATAACTGCTAAACTACTTCCATCTCTATAATTTATTTGCATTTACATTTTGTGTAGTTGGAGTCAAACAATATGTAGCCTTTTGTCTAGTTTCTTTCACTTAGCATACTTCCTTTTTTACCATTGATGCAAGGTTGTTAATATATTACTATGCACTACTGTCCATAGATTGCTTTGGTTGTATGATTCATGTTTTTAATGATAAAAATGAATGCAGATTTAGAATATCAAGAAAAAGAACCCTTTGCATACTGGAATCAATTCTATAAAGATATTGAGTTAGTATGTTATTAATTTTTAAAGAGGGTAGAAATCAGCTATTAATACCTTTCACTATAATGTGATTCAACATAATATGTAAATGAGCATATTTAAAATTGTGCATTTTGAATTTACATGTAAAACTTAACCTTCTTTTCTGACTTTCTAATACTTTCTCTTAAATTGGAGATAATGAAAATACTTGTGGTGAAAAATTAGCTATAAAGGATTAATATATGTTTAAGATATTTAACTGCACATTTCTCCATTTTATTGACATTTTTCAACATTATATTGTAACTTGCATTATATTGAATATGACGTGATTAAACACATAATATTATGACCTTTGGTAGTCTGGGGAATGGCTAATAGTGTTAGACAGGAAGTACAATGGACCTGTGCTAAATAGGAATTATGCTTTAAGTTTCCAGAAGAATTAGGGACATCAACCACTCTTCTCAACATCACAGTGTTTGATGAACATTGGTACAATGCAAAAAATCCAAGAAAAAAGGGTGGATAGCACATGAACAAAAATTAAGGTTAAAAATAAAATATGCACCCATCTTCAATGGAATTCAACTAAAAACCAATAATGGAAATTGTACTGGAAATTCAAAAAAAATTTATAGATCAAAAAACACACTTAAAAATGGCCCATAGTCAAAGACAATGTCTCAAGAGAAATTAAATGTTATTTGGACTAAATAAAAAGGAAAATACATCTTATCAAATATTGTGAGATGTAGCAAAAAATGTGAGTAAAGGGAAATGTATAGCATTAAATGCATATATTAGAAAAGAAGAAAGACACAAAATTAAAAACCTAAGCTTCCTATAAATAACTAAAGAAACAAGAACAACTATAAACAAAAGCAAGTAAAAGACAGCAAATAATAAAAAATTATACCAGAAACCAATGAAACTGAAAACAAGAAATCAAGCAAGAAATGCAAAAGCAAAACCTGGTTCTTTGAAGACACCTGATAAACCACTAATCAAGATAATTAGGGGGAAAAAAAAGGAGAGAAGATACAAATTACCAATATCAGAAATGCAAATGGATCATAATTACTAATCTCATGAATATCAGAAAAATAACAAAGGGATACTATGAACAATTCTATTCCCACAGAGTTGATAACTTAGATGAAATGAACCAATCCCTTCAAAAACAAACTTCTAAAACTTACACATGGAAAAAGAGATAACCTGAATAGGACTATATATTCAAGAAATGGAATCAACTTTTAATAACCCTGAAGAAGTAAAAGGACAAGACCCAGATGGTTTCGATGGTAAATTCTATCAAACCTTTCATAAAGAAATGATACCAATTCTCGACAAGAATTTCCAGAAAAGTGAAACAGAGACATACTTTCTAACTCATTCTATGAGGCCAGAATTGCCCTAATACCAAAAGCAGATAAAAACATTACAAGAAAGGAAAGTCACAGACAATATCTCTCAAGAACATAGAATTTTAACAAATTGAATCCGACAATGTCCAAAAAGAATTATACACTATAACCAAATGGGATTTATTCCAGGTATGCAAGGATAGTTTTAAATTTGAAAAATCAGTCTATATAGTCCACCACATCAACAAGCTATAGAAGAAAATTCATATAATTGTATTTATTGGAGGAAAAACAATGTGACAAAATTTAACACACTCTCATTACATAACTCAGAAAAGTAGAACTATTTCCTCAACTCAATAAAGACCATCTATTTTTTAAAAAGCCTTTAGCAAATGCCCCAAAGTGAGAAACTAGATCTTTGTCCCTAAGATCACAAGCAAGGAAAGGATAATTTCTCTCAACATTTTACTGGAAGATCTAAATAAGTCAGTAAGATAAGAAGCAGATAGTTACTCAAAGCAAATACTATGAAATGGATTAGCTTGAAACTATGTGAATGCATTATCTTACAGTTTGAAACCATGAGAGTATCCAAATCAAGGCATCATCAAGATGATTCTTTCTTTCTGAAGACCAGCTACCATTGATCCTTGAGTCCTCTGCTACATGGCAAGGCACATGATGGCATCTGCTGGTCTCTCCCTTCTCTTGCTGGTTTTGTTGCTTTCAGGTTCTTGCTAACTTGGCTTTCTCTCTCTTTTTCTGATTTTCATTCTCTTATAAATGATTACAGTAAAAGGATTAAGACCCACCCTGGGCCATACCCTAACTGTAGTAACCTCATCAAAAGATCCTACTTACAATAGGTTTACACCCATAGGTATGGATTAGCTCCTTAAACATGATTTGCTTGGGTACATACAGTTCCAAACCACCACACATATTGAGAAGGATGAAATATAACTGTCTTTGTTTGCAGATGAAATGATTGTCTATGTAGAAAATCTTGAAGAACAAACAAACAAAAAAAAATTTCCTGGAACTAATAAGTGAGTATGGTAAAATTTCAGGATAAAAGGTTAAAATACAAAACTCAATTGCTTTCCTATATGCCAGCTATGAGGAGTTTGAATTTAAATTTAAAAATCAACTATATCATTAAAAATAGCAACAAAAATGAAATAGGTATAAATCTAAAAAAATAAGTATAATATCCTTATGTGGAAAATCATGAAAATCTGATGAAAGATTCAAAGGAAATCTAAATAAATGGAAAGTGCACATTCATAATTTAGAATGTTCAATATAGTCAAGATGTCAGTATTGGGAGGCAGCTGTGGCTCAATTGGTTTTACCATATGGGAGGCCCCAGGTTTGATTCCTGGGGTCTCCTGGTAAAGGCAAGCCAGCTCACGGAGTGCAGTGAGCTGACGCAGCAAGATGACGCAACAAAGGGAGACAAGCAGACGCAGAAAAATGCAAAGCAAATGGACACAGCGAGCACAAGCAGCGAGGGGGAGGATAAATAAATAAATAAAAATAAATCTTAAAAAACATAAAGAGATGCCAGTATTTCCCTAATTGATCTATAGTTTCAATATAATACCAATGAAGACTCAACAAGACATCTGTAGGTATTGACAAACTGATATTAAAGTTGTATGGATAGGTAAAAGAGCTAGAATACCAACACAATATTGAAGAAGAACAATGTTAGAGAGCTCACACTACCTGATTTCAGGACATAAAGTTACAGTAATTAATACAGTATAGTATTGCCAATATAATAGACACTTATAGGTAGAGTGAATTGCTATACAGTGTGCTGTTGAAATATTCACTCAGGCACAACAGAGATTCTCAACAAATGACTACTATATTACTTACACAGTACAAAGGGTCCAAAAGTGCAGGGGAAGAGATACTATCACGTCTGGTCCCCTAAGGAGAACATTTGCTCAGGTCATGGTCAGTGAATGGCAGCTTCACATGCTTGGTGAAGCTGCTTGGTGTTAGAGAAAGGGACCCTGTGCTGATTGAAGGCTGGGTATGTATATACCTCAGGAGAAAGGGGCCAATCCACTGAGCAAAAAGTATGTGTCAAGCAACATTTGTGTAGCATTACTTCCTTGCAAGTAGCTAGGACTACTTCTTCCCAGTTTCAGGTTCTAGGTATGGTTAGTCTGTTCCATTAAACCTAACATCTCCCCTGGGCTGCAAAATGGAAACATATCAAATTATCTGCATGCATCAAGCAAGTTCAAGGGAAAAAGGAGAGTATACAAGGGCAGGGAGATGGCCATTGAGCATATCTGTGACTTCCCAAGCAATAGATTAGTGGATTGGAATAGAGAGTCCAGAAAAATATTCATACAAATGCAATCAAATTATCTTAGACAAATGGAGCAAAAGCAATTTAAGTGAGAAAAAAATGTTTTCAGTAAATTGCTAATAAAAGTGGACATCCATAAGTAAAATAATCTAGGTACCAACCTTACAACTTACACAAAAAATTAACAAAAAATACACCTCAGACCTAATGTAACATGCCCAAATATAAAATTTCTAAAAGAAAGCAAAGGAGAAAATCCAGGTTACCTTGGGTTTTGTGATAAGTTTTTAAAAACAACACTAAAAAGAACTATTCCTTAAAGAAAAAATTCATAAGATGAATTTCATTAAAATAAAATTCCTCCTCTGGAAAATACAGTTAAGAGAATGAAAAGGCAAGCCAAGAACTGGGAGAAAATATTTGCAAAACACGTATCTGATAAAGGACTTGTATCCAAAACACACAAAGAACTTTAAAACTCAACAATAAGAAAACAAACAACCCAATTACAAAATGGGCAAAGATCTGAACAGACATCTCACAAAACAAGATATGCAGATGGAAAACAAGCATATGAAAAGATGCTCAACATCATTTGGTATCAAGGAATTGCAAATTAAAACTACAATGAGATACCATTACACATCTATTACAATCGCTAAAATTCAAAACACGGATAATACCAACTACTGGTGGAATGCAAAACGGTCAAACCACTTCGGAAGACACTTGGGCAATTTCTTAAAAGCTCAATATAGTTTTAAAATACAGTCCAACAATTGTGCTCCTCTGTATATACCTAACTGATTTCAAAGCATGTCTACACAAAACCCTGTGCATGAATGTTTATAACAGCTTTATGCTCACAATTGCCAAAAACCAGAAGCAAGCAAGATGCCTTCTATAGGTGTATGGATAAATAAACTATGGTACATTCATACAATGAATTTTCAGACCTCAAAATGACATGGATGAATCTTAAATGCATATTGCTAAATGGACTAAGCCAGTCAGTAAAGGCTATATACTGTATGATTCTGATTATATGACAATCTGGAAAAAGCAAAACAAGAGAGACATAAAAACAATCAGTGGTTCTTAGTGGCTTGGGGGTTGGGAGAGAAAGGCCATACTGGTGAAACCTGGAGGAATTTTTAGGGAAATAAAAATAGTCTATATGATTCTGTAATTGTGACATGTGACACAGCATCTTTCAAAACCCATGGAACTTTACAGCACAAACAGTATGCTTTTATGCATGCAAATAATAAAATGAATAATTTAGGAAGCTGGAGTAATCCCAAGGTGGAATTCAGAGTATGACAAAATAATCAAACATTATTATAAATGTTATGAAAAAACCTCATTGTAGGATGTGGATGAAAAGTTGCTGACCTAAATAAGTTTGGAAAACAGTTGAATCTGTAAAACAAAAGGCAAAATAATTATATTTAGGTGTTGTACTCTACTTCATAAATTTATTGCACAGGGGAAGGTATGGATTAACAATCCTTATATGGCTATACATGTAAAGTAGAATCAAACAATTAAGTAAAAGGACTTGAATGGTGAGAGTCAGATTTCTCACTATTGAAGTGGGAGTTTACAAACAGGTGAGGTGAGGAGATTAAAATAGTGTATGTGGTAATGCATTAGAGTTGGAGACATCAGTATGAATGCATGTTTAGCTTAATATAGCTACAGATGCTCACATATAGAAATATTTATAAATATCTTTGTATATATAGGATTTAATAGATGCACATTTATTTCCTTACAATGCCAGCTGCAAAAGTCTAGAATCAATGGCACCTCAGAAGCAACAAACACACCTAGCACCCAGATTTTGGTTTCTATTACCATTCTACAATAAAAGGAATCAAGGTTCCTTGGAGAAATGCTTTATTCTAGGACTGGTGTAGGAAATATACAAGATAAATCTGGAGATTCTTGCACGGCCAGAAAATAATGAAGTGCAAAAATAAAAATATAAATAAATAAATACCACAATAATGGGGATATATTTCAAAGGGAAACAAGAACTAATAGATCTAGTAGTTGCCAAATTTGTAACAATTTGTGTGGCAAAATCAACATAGAAGCATTGGATTATAACCAATAGTATAAAACACATATCCGTTTTTCCATACTGATATAAATAAATGATTGATAGATAAACAAACGTGGAAAAGATAACAAAGGTCCTGTGCAGAATAATTCTTCCTACTCCTCTAAGGTGGGGGTGGGAGGACTGCACATGGTAACTTCCTTCTAAAGAGTACTGTATGGAAAGGGGTTGGGGATGGAGAAGAAACCTGATGAACACTTCTTGAGCCAGATGATCAAGGTCAACATCAATAGTGTTATGTTGATAGTATGTACCCTTGATTTGATATGATAATTGCATCTTTTCTCTCTGTTGTCTCCCCTAAAACCTATAGCTACAGTCTAATCATGAGAAAAACATCGGACAAGTCCCAATAGAGGGACATTCTTCAAAACAGATGACCGGAATTCCTCAAAACTCTCAAGTTCATCAAAAACTTGGAACATCTAAGAAGTTGTCACAGCCAAAGGAAGCCTAAAGGAACATGACAATTGAAATGTAATGTGGTATCTTGAATGGGACTATGGAATAGAAAAAGAACTTTGGGTAAAAATTAAGGAAATCTGAATAAACATAGACTTTAGTTCATATTATTGTATAACTAGTTCATTACTTATAACAAATATACCAAACCTGTATGAAATAGTAATAATAGGAAAGACTAGATGCAGGGCTTATGAGAACTCTTTGTATTAATTTTGTAATTTTTCTGTAAATATAAAACTGTTCTAAAATTATTATATATAAAATATATATATGTACATATATATATATGATATATACATATGTAGAGATACATGGTAGTCTCAATAATCATTCACATTTAATATGCATAACTTCTATATAAACAATTTTTAAAGACTGAGTACCAGAGACAACTGAGTGCATGATTGAGCCAAGAGTTTAACAATGAGGACCCTGATGTAAGAAGTGGACATTTCAATGCAGACTATTTCCCATATACCAAAAGATGAAATGTAGTTGAAGCTAAATTACTATGCCATTCCCATGAACCATTTTTCATGCTCCAACTAGGATTGCATGAATGACCTCTGTTGTTGTTTTTTTAATTTTTAAAAAGATATGTAGATTATATAAAATTAACACAAAAATATAGGGGATTCCCATATGCCCTGCTCCCCACACCACCCACATTTGCCAAATTAACAACATCCTTCATTAGTGTGGTACATTCATTGCAACTGATGAACACATTTTAGAGCACTGCCACCATGGATGGATTATAGTTTACACTGTAGTTTACACTTTTCCCCACACAATTCTGTAGGTTATGGCAAGATATATAATGGCCTGTATCTGGCATTGCAACGTCATTCAGGACAATTCCCAAGTCCCAAAAATGCCCCCGTATTACACTTGTTTTCCCTCTCCCTGACCTCAGAACCTCCAGTGGCCACTGTCTCCACATCAATGATATAAGTTCTTCCATTGCTAGAGTCACAATAGAGCTATAGGAGAATACCATTAAGTCCACTCTTATCCATAGTCCTTTCCCCAGTCCTGAGGATTCTGAGATGGTGATGGCCACTCTACCTCTAATTGAGAGGGGGCTTTTTAACATTATTAATGGAGAGTTAATGGCTACGGTAAAGTAATTGTTAAAATCAAATATATAGTCTAACCCAAACACAAATTAAAATTAAATGTTGAAGATTTATAATATCATTGGTATTAAATATTCATTGTGTATAAATTTGCTAATTCCATATAACTATTTCATGTTTTCTTTCCCTCATTTTTAAATTGCAAAATATCTAAGAATCAACAAGCTAGACCAATTTCAATAATGTGAAAAGTTATATTGAAGAAATCCTTCCTATACTAAACCAAATAGAATTGAGTTTATTATTAACTCACCCAATCAGATTTCTAGAAGTACTTTTCTGAAAATATGACTCTAATTTCTGAAATATCATTGGTGTTTTTTAAAAATATTATTAAGATATTACTATTTACAACTCTGTTTCTTCATAATAGAAAAGGGAAAATGTCTTTAAAGTTGCTCTTGAAAGAAAGGTGACTAAAATAATATCAAATAAATCTGCCAAGTATACTTATACTTCTAGATACAGTTACCAATGATACAAATAATTGCTCCATAAAAATGATATTCATGTAAGAATAAGAAACAGCATTCTAGAAGACTCTTTTCATCTGCTCAGAAAATCTTTGATAGGATTATTACTCAAGAAAATCAATGTTGCCTAAGAGGATTCATTATTATAGTATTACCAAGTACCAAATTGTACATTTCCTTAAAACTTGTAAAGCAGGCATTTTGAAAACAGACAATTTAAAAATAGATTGAATGCTCGTATTTACTCTCATTTTTAAGAGGGTGTAAAAAATGTCCTCTTTTAAAATACAATTTTTAGACCCAGATGACATCAGAGTAGCTCAGGCAGGGCACAGCTGTCTTGCAAAATAGGGGAGAAGGAGTAGATGTAGTCTGAGGGAGCTGCTTTGGGGACTCCTGCAGACCAGGAAAGCACTGCATGCATTGATAAGGAGAGATTGGGGATTTGGAGATGGAGAGGCCAAAAAGAAAACCATTAGCTGATACCCCTGTGGCTATGAACACTGCCCATCCCACATGCCTGAGGTGAGCAGCCTCTATAAAACCTGCAGCTGAGTAGCTACCAGAGAGAAGAAAGGTCAGATACATCCCAAGGAAGAAGGAGGGTGTGGCAGAGGGCTGTCTGTGGTTTATCTTCAGCAAATATAACTATCAAAACTTGCTAGCTCAGAAGAGTTAGTGAAATTTGAAGGATTCATCTCATGCAAGGGTTTTTCAAGAAGTGCCATTTTCTGGCCAACCAGGAAGGTGAAGGAAGGCAGACTGGACTCTCATGAATCTCTCCCAGGCATGGTAGACCTGGTCGGGCCTCATTAGCAGCTCCCTGACACAGTTTTGACTACTTAAACAATGCAATAAAGTTAAAAAAAAAATTAAACTAAAAGTCAAAGAAGAGCTGTGAAATAAAACCACTAGGCAAGAGGGAGAAATTGATCAACAGGACAAAATCATCAACATAAGTAGATACATATGTATCAACAAAAGATAACAACGCACATTAAGAACCAGGAAGATATGGCCCACTCAAAGGAAAAAAACCAAGAATCTAGATGAGACTCAGGATTTAAGACAACTAATAAATGATGTTCAAACAAACCTCTTTAATCAATTAAAGGAGATGAGGAAAAATATGACTAAAGAGATAAAGGATATTAAGATGGCACTGTGTGAACATAAAGAACAATTGCAAAGCCTGCAAAAAAAATAAAGTAACACACTTATGAGAATGAAAGACACAAGGGATGAGATAAAAAAAAGATTAGAGTCATAAAACAACAGATTTGAAGTGTGAGAAGAAAGAATAAATGAATTTGAAGATAGGACATTTGAAATTGAAAAGATAAGAGACAGAGAGGACATTTGAAATTGAAAAGATAAGAGACAGAGAAAAGAATCCAAAAAAAATTTGAACAGGGCCTCAGGGAATCAAATGACAGCATGAAACACAAAAACATATGTGGTACAGGTGTCCCAGAAGGAGAAGAGAATGGAAAAGGGGTAAAAGAATATTTGAGGAAATACTGATTGAAAAATTCCCAACCCTTATGAAAGACATGAATATCAATATTCAAGAAGGACAATGTACCCCAAACAGAATAAATCCTAGGAGACTGTGATTATTAGGCTAAGGCTTTTTTCTCAATCGCCATTGTAAGGACCACCAGAAATAGTTTGCTTTCAGCTGGCAAGGCCAGCAGTATACCTTCACTGTCCTTCCTCAGGGGCATATCAACTCTCCAGCCCTATGTCAAAATATTGTCTGCAGAGACCTTGATCATCTCTCCCTCCCCTGAGACATCACACTGGCCCATTATATTGATGATATCATGTCGACAGGACCTACTGAGCAAGAAGTAGCAAAGACTCTAGATTTATTGGTAAGGCATTTGTATGAGAGAGGATAGGAGATAAATCCAACAAAAATACAGGGTCCTTGCACCTCAGTGAAATTTCTAGGTGACCAGTGGTGTGGGACCTGTCGAGGTATCCCTTCCAAAGTAAAGGATAAGCTGTTGCACCTGGCCCCTCCTATGACCAAAAAAGAGGCACAATGCTTAGTTGGCCCCTTCGGATTTTGGAGACAACACATTCCTCATTTGGGTGTGCTAGTCCAGCCCGTTTACCGAGTGAACAGAAAAGCTGCTAGTTTTGATTGGGGACTGGAACAAAAGGAGGCCCGGCGACAGGTCCAGGCTGCTGTGCAAGCTGCACTACCACTTGGACCATAGGATCCAGTAGATTCAATGGTGCTGGAAGTTTCAGTGGCAAATAGAGATGCTGTCTGGAGCCTTTGGCAGGCCCCTATAGGGGAATCACAACGCAGACCCTTAGGATTTTGGAGCAAAGCCTTGCCATCCTCTGCATATAACTACCTCCCTTTTGAGAAGCAGCTTTTGGCTTGCTACTGGGCCTTAGTAGAGACTGAACGCTTAACCATGGGCCATCAAGTTACCATGAGACCTGAGTTGCCTATCATGAGCTGAGTATTGTCTGACCCACCAAACCATAAAGTTGGGCATGAAGAGCAGCACTCCATAACAAAGTGGAAGTGGTATATACGAGATAGGGCTTGAGCATGTCCTGAAGGCACAAGTAAGTTACATGAGGAAGTAGCCCAAATGCCCATGGTCACCATCCCCGCCATGTTACCTTCTCTTTCCCAGCCCACAGCTTTCACCTTTTGGGGTGTCCCTTACAATCATTTGACTGAGGATGAGAAAACTCAGGCCTGGTTTACAGATGGTTCTGCACAATATGCAGGTACCATCCAAAAGTGGACAGGTGCAGCACTGTAGCCCTTTTCTGGGACATTCTTGAAGGATAGCAGTGAGGGCAAATGTTCCCAGTGGGCAGAGCTTTGAGCAGTGCACCTAGTTGTTCATTTTACTTGGAAGAAGAAATGGCAAGAGGTGCATTTGTACACTGATTCATGGGCTGTTGCCAATGGTTTGGCTGGATGGTCAGGGACTTAGAAGGAACATGATTGGAAAATTGGTGACAAGGAGGTCTAGGGAAGAGTTATGTGAATATACCTTTCTGAGTAGGCAGAAAACATGAACATATTTGTGTCACACATGAATGCTCAACAGAGGGTGACTTCACCAGAGGAAGATTTCAATAATCAAGTGGATAAGATGACCCACTCTCTGGCTAATGCTCAGCCTCTTTCCCCAACCACTCCTGTCATTGCCCAATGGGCTTATGAACAAAGTGGCCATGGAGGTAGGGATGGAGGTTATGCATGGGCTCAGCAACATGGACTTCCCCTCACCAAGGCTGACTTGGCTACAGCCACTGCTGAATGCCCAATCTGCCAGCAGCAGAGACCCACACTCAGCCCCTGATATGGCACCATTCCTCGAGGTGACCAGCCTGCTACCTGGTGGCAGATTGACTACATTGAGCCACTTCCACCATGGAAGGGGCAGCAATTTGTTTTAACTGGAATAGACACATACTCTGGCTATGGGCTTGCATTTCTGGCATGCAATGCTTCTTCCAAAACTACCATGCGTGGACTTACCAAATGTCTTATCTACTGCCATGGCATTCTACACAGCATTGCTTCTGATCAAGGAACCCATTTCACAGCAAATGATGTGCAGGATTGGGAACATGCTCATGGAATTCACTGGTCTTACCATGTTCCCCATCACCCTGAAGCAGTTGGATTAAAAGAATGGTGGAATGGCCTTTTGAAGACTCAATTATGGTGCCAACTAAGTGGCAATACCTTGCAGGGCTGGGGCAATGTTCTCCAGGAGGCTGTGTATGCTCTAAATCAGCATCCTCTCTATGGTGCTGTTTCTCCCATAACCAGGGTTTATGGGTCCAGGAATCAAGGGGTAGAAATGGGAGTGGCACCACTCACTATTACCCCTAGTGACCCACTAGGAAAATTTTTGCTTCTTGTCCCTGTAACCTTAAGCTCCACTGGTCTACAGGTTTTAGTACCAAAAGGAGGAGTGCTGCCAGCAGGGAACACAACAATGATTCCATTGAACTGGAAGTTAAGACTGCCATCTGGCCAATTTGGACTCCTCTTACCTTTGAATCAACAGGCAAGGAAGGGAATTTTTGTACTGGCTGGGGTGATTGATCCTGACTATCAAGGGGAAATAGGACTACATCTACATAATGGGGGTAAAGAAGAGTTTGCCTGGAATGCAGGAGATCCTCTAGGATCCTCTAGGCATCTCCTAGTACTGCCATGTGCTATGATTAAAGTCAATGGAAAATTGCAACAAACCAGTTCAAGCAGGACTAACAATGCCCCAGAATCTGCAGGAATGAAAGTTTGGGTCACCCCACCAGGCAAAGAACCACAGCCAGCTGAAGTGCTTGCTGAAGGTAATGGGAACATGGAATGGGTAGTAGAAGAAGGTAGTGATAAATATGAACTTCGACCACATGACCAGTTACAGAAATGAGGACTGTAATAGTCATGAACCCTTTTTCCTTTTTTCATTATGATTGTATATGTACACAAAACGAATTTCTTCATTTTCTTCCCTAACCTTTTCCCCTATCATATGAAAAGTTGTATTAATTACACATCATAATATTTAAGGATGTCAAGTTTAAGAGTGAATATTACCCAAGGACTTGCACCCAATTCTGTGGGGAATTAATGCGTTTCTGGTTGTACGCAGGGGAGTTGAACATTGTTAGGCGGAAATATATACCTATGCTTGTCTGTTATTGTTTTTACTTAGAGACTAAGTATCGCTTAGGGTAATGTGTGTGGTTGCCGAGTTGACAAGGGATGGACTGTGATGGTTAGGCTAATGTGTCAACTTGGCCAGGTAATTGTGTCCAGGTGTTTGGTCCAGCAAGCATGGGGCTAATTGTAATACAAGAGCATTTATGGACTTTGATCACCAGTGAGTTTACTGCATGGATGGCTGATTACATCTGCATCAATCAGGGCAATTGCATCAGCAATGCATGATGCTTTTATCCCATCAGTTGAATGCCTTAAAAGGGGAAGTGATTTCAGCATTCAGAGAGAATTCCCCAGCTCGTCTTTGGACAGCCATCTTCTCCCAGAAACTCATCAAGGACCTTTCATTGGACTTTCATTGGAGCCCTTGGCTTGCAGCCTGCCTGAAGAACCTGGACTTGTGCATCCCCATGGTCACGTGAGAGACTCTTATAAAATCTCATATTATTGACTGATATCCCCTGTTGATTCTGTTTCCTGAGAGAACCCTGACTAATACAGAGACCTACTACAAGACATCTACACTTAAAATTGTCAAAGGCAAAAGATAAAGAAAGGATTTTGAAAACAGCAAGAGAAAATCAATGCATTACTTACAAGGGAACCCTAATAAGGCTACGTGCTGATCTCACTTGAGAATCCATGGAGGTGAGAAGGCAGTGGTATGATATATTTAAGGTACTGAAAGAGAAAAACTTCCACCGAAGAATTGTTTATCTGGCAAAACTATCCTTCAGAAATGAAGGCAAATTTAAAGTCTTTACAGAGAAACAAAAACTGAAAGAATATGTTACCAAGGGATTGCATCTACAAGAGATATTAAAGGGTGTGTTACAGCCTGATAGGAAAAGAAAAGGGACAGAGCCCTGGAGAAGAGTGTAGAAATGAAGAATTTAAGTAAGAAAAGTTGAAAGTGTTAAAAGGCAGACAATAGTAAGTTATGTCCACAAAAAGCCAAGGGATAAAATGGAGGAAGTAAATAACATCTTTATAGTAATAACGCTGAATGTTAATGGATTGAACTCCCCAATTAAAAGATATAGACCAATAAAATGGATTTAAAAAAATATGAGCCAACTATTTGTTGTCTACAAGAGACTCGCCTTCAACACTAGGACACAATCAGGCTGAAAGTAAAAGGTTGGAAAAAAATATTCCACTCTAATAGCAATAAAAAAAGAGCCGGTACAGTGATACTAATATTGGATAAAATAGATTTTAAATGCAAAACTGTTATAGTAGATGAAGTAGATTATTATGTATTAATAAAAGGGTCAATTCACCAAGAAGAAATAACAATAATAAATATTTATGCATCTAACATAGGTGCCCCAAAATACATGAGATAACCACTGGCAAAACTGAAGGGAGAAATAAATGTCTCTACAATAATAGTTGGAGACTTGAACACTCTACTCTCAGCATTAGATAGAATAACTGGATAGAGGACAAAAAAGGAAACTAAGAGCTTGAATAATAGGATAAATGAACTAGATATAATAGTCATTTATAGAACATTACACCCCCAAAACAGCAGGATATATATTCTTCTCAAGTGCTCATGGATCTTTTTCCAGAATAGACCACATGTTGAGAACAAAGTCAGATCTCAATAAATTTAAAGCATTGAAATTAAAATACAATTTTTATGTCTTCCAAGAACTTCTTGAAAGAAAAATTAGCTCATTACTGACTAAATTATGATTTAGTTTATTTTACCTTTGCAAACATGCATTTCATTTATGTTTTAACTTTTCTTTTGAAGTTGGAAGAACTATGAACATTTTCTATTCTCACCACTTTCACCAGTGATTTTAATACATCCGTTTTACTTCAATACACAAAGTATTTTGTATTGTTATAATACACATTGAATTTTTGAGGCAAGCAACTACAATATTAATCAAGGGAGAACAGCACTTTAAAATTTGAAACTCTACCACAAGTTTACCATTTCTGAAAGTTAAACATCTTTGGCAAGACCACTTGAACATACTTGAATGGCCAATACAATACATTTTGATGAGTCTATCTTTGTAGCTGCTACAGTTAACATGATGTTCATAAATATATCCTTACTTCAAATTAAGAAAGCTAAAGAAATAATATCAATAGTATAATTAAGAGATTTCATTTAATTTGATGAAATTATCTAAATACTTCATTATGTAAAATGTAGTTGTCCATGAGCATACATATAAACATGCACACACATGTGTGTGCTTTCTTTTTATATGTGCTTTTATATATTTGCTTTATTTTAATCTCTTCCATTATATAGTTACATCATTATATTAACTTTTTTCTTTTTTTTGAGGTACCAGGAGCCAGGGCTTGAACCCAGGACTTCGTATGTGTGAAGCCGGCACTCAACCATTAAACCACACATCGGCTTCCCTGAGTTGGCTTTTTAGTTTGTTTTGCGTGTTTGTTTTTGCTAATACAAGAGAAGCTACCAAAAACCGCTTGAGCCACATCCACTTCCTGTATTAACTTTACTTTATAAGTAATTATAAGTTTTACTACAAGAAAAATATATAAACTATATTAGCTCATTCATGAGCCTAAAAGCTAAATTAATTACAAAAAACGTCTTTTAAGAAACTTAAAACTTTCAATTTCAAGATCAATTTCAAATGTATTATTTTTTCTACATAAAACAAGTTACAGATCTCTTGTACCATTAAGAGAAAGAAAATCTTGGAAAACAACTGTCTTCAACTGTGCTTAGTGTGTGCAAGGCTTTAGGCAACATGTATTATGAGTTATTTGTGAAACTCACAAGAACTCACAAGAGAAAAATCACTACTATTTTCAGATGAGAAAACCTATGGTCATTATTAAACCAGCTTGTAAGTATCAGAGCTAATATTTGAATCCAAGTTTATCTGATTGTACAATATTTTTTCACCTGTGGATTAAAGTATTTATTCCAGAGGAAGTCTGTCTTCTCTGGATCAATCTTGAACAAGAGCAGAACTTACATAGTATTTTAGGTTTTGAATTAGCACCCCAGTCTAAGACTTAGCTTTAGATATATGTCATACCAATCTATGCTTGCTGGGTTATTTCTATGCAATCAACAGATGTGCATACTCTGAATTTATAGATAGGCATTAATAAAATTTTAAATGTTATAGATAATATTTGCATCAGAAAATCTGTGATCATCCTTCATAATGTACTAACATATTTTATGATAAATCTAGGTAACATTGGCAACCATAAAAATATTCACAAAGAAAAAAATTTTAACAAAAGTATTCTTATAACATTGCATTTTATATGATTAAGATTAAAAAATAATCAGTTTCTAAGAACTAAATTTTTACTATATTTACGATATTTGTCACCAATTCTTTCTTCTGCTTAACAAGCACCATGTTAAGGGTTAAAGTGAACAGCACTGTAAGAGCAAATGAAGGAGCCAAGAAAGTATGCTGATTTAGATTACATAAATGTTACATAAAAATATAGGGGATTCCAATCTGCCCCCTCCCCACACCTCCCACATTTTCCCACATTAACAACATCCTTCATTAGTGTGGTACATTCAATACAATTTTATGAAAACATTTTGGAGCATTGCCACTAAGCATGGATTATCGCTTACATTGTAGTTTACACACTCTAACATCTTTCATTAGTTTGGTACATTCATTACAATTTTATGAAAACATTTTGGAGCATTGCCACTAAGCATGGATTATCGTTTACATTGTAGTTTACACACTCTCCCATACAATTTTGTAGGTTATGCCAAGATATGTAATGACCTGTATCTGTCATTGTAATGTCATTCAGGACAATTCACAAATCCCAAAAATGTCCCTATATTTCACCTGTTGTTCCCCTTCCCTGCCCTCAGAACCTTCAGTGGTCACTGCCTCCTCATCAATGATATAATTTCTCCATTGCTAGAATCATAATAAGTCTATAGTAGAATACCAATAAGTCTACTTTAGTCCATAGTTCATTACACAATCCTGAGGATTCTGGGATGATGATGCTCACTCTACCTCTAAATGAAAGGGGGCCATGACCCATGGGGCAGATGGATGGGACTCTCTTGCTTGCAGTTGTAGACTATCTCAGTTCCTTGGGATGGTCATTGCCCATCATCATCTCCTTGTTATTTGTCCTGGGTGAGTCCAATGAACTGGAGAGTAAGTGCCGCAACTCTTTTGAGATTCGGGACCCAGCTGGCACATGGACAGCCCAAAGATTTAAGTCTCTTGGACATACACCTATCAACTCTAGTACTAACTATAGGCTCAAATAGAAGAGGCAGAAGAGCCATGTGTAGGGAAACCACAACTGAGTCCAACTCTGTCACACAGAGGAGCATAAATTCCAAAGTATGGCCGAATGGCAAGGCATCAAACTCCTGAGCTATCTGCCCTGACTATAGTGTCTGGATGTTTCCAGAGCTATCACCAGCCCCACTATTTGAGGTAGTATTTACTTTGGCAGTCAATGAGATCCTGCTGAGATATGCATAGGTGCAACCTTTGGAATGACCTCCTGACTCACTTTGAGGTCTCTTAGCCATATAGACACATTTGTCTTTACATATTCTCCCTTTTGGTCAAGGTATTTTTCCAGTTGTATTGCAAGTTGGTGCTTGGTAGTAATCCCTAGCTGCCAGGGAGGCTCATCCCTGGGAGTCATGTCCCATGCTGGGGGAAATGTAATGCATTTATATGCTGAGTTTGGCTTAGAGAGAGGCCACATTTGAGCAACAAGGAGACTCTCAGGAGGTAACTCTTAGGCAACCTATAATTACTAGGCTAAGTTTCAATTTCAAGATTAAAGGTTCCTAAATACAGTCATCAATATTAAGGGCCCATCAATGCACCATCCTCCTTCACTAGTCATTGCCCCTGTACTCAGGGGATTCTTGCTGTTCCATTAGAGAATGTAGAAGAGGTCTCCAGGATGAGAATTCAATATTCTTTTGGTTATTGTGTGAGCCTCCACCCACTGTGGTAATGCCCCATGAACAACTGAACATATTTATATGCCTTATATGTATGCCCAGGTGACCCTCCTCCTATATATCCCCCATCACTGATGCTCCGCACAAATGAACTTCCCCTGTCATAGTTGTAACCCTTCTGTGATCCAAAACTTCTTTAAAAATGAAGCCTTTTGTGCTTGGCTTATTTCATTCAACATGATGCCCTCAACGTTCATTTAAGATGGATTTTTAAATTATATTGTTATATCAATGTTACAAGTTACTCCATTAACGCAAGATAATAACTACAATAACAATAAATCTGCTTTGGTCTGTGGTGTCAACATTTAGTAAGATTTCCTTGCTCAGACAGTGTGAAGTATATCTTTAGTAGTGAAATATATTTACTTTTTTCCTATCTTGAGTTTTCATTTTCATAACTTATATCAGATATGTAAAATTTAAATTTCAGCTTCTCCTATAAGATATGTATTTTATGTCTTCACCAAAGATATGTTTTCTGTCCAGTTTTGTTAAATAGCTACATTTACTGAAACAGTTCATGCAAATAATCCTAATATTTAGATTTCAAGTTTACTTTTTTCAGTATATCTATATATTTAGATTTTTTAAAATGTAATAAAAATAATTGAAACTCATATAAAGAACAACTTGGAATAATAAGAACATATTCCATGGGGTAATAAGTAATTTATACTGGCAAATTTACTGGACAATGGTTAAAAGTGGTTATTTCTCCTTATTGTGTATTATAATAAGGAGCAGTTTTGTAATTAGGGGAGTCCTTAAGTTATATATGTATTTATACTATTGATGTTATCTCTTTTTCGTTTTCTT
>JAQZBX010038710.1:0-23307 GCA_029593785.1 Cabassous unicinctus | reverse complement strand
AAAAACAAAAAAAAAAAAAAACTGAAGACTATTTCAGGGAAGCGGATGTGGCTCAAGCAGTTGGGCACCTGCCTACCACATGGGAGGTCTCAGGTTCTGTTCCCTGCACCTCCTAAAGAAGACAAGCGAAACAACAAGCTGATGCAGCAAGATGTTGCAATGAAGAGACACAATGAGAGACACAACTAGCAGGGAGCAGAGGTGGCTTAGGCCATTGGGCACCTCCCTCACACGTGGGAGGTCCTGGGTTCAGTTCCAGTGCCTCCTAAAAGAAGACGAGCAGACAATGAACGGAGCAGAAAATGAATGGTCACAGAGCAGACAGAGAGTGCAAACAACGAAGTGGGGGAGAAATAAATAAATAAAATAAATTTTAAACAAAAAAAGACTATTTCAAATAAGATGAAGTAGGTAGCATTCTGCAAAGCAGATATGTGTAAAAAGAGCAGACAAAATGACTGTCAAACAACTCAGGCCTCATTAGGACAGCTTGTGGGCTCAGGCACCAGGCACCAATGTCCAGAGGGACATTGTATAGGGGAAACTCGGCAGAGCAGGCTGCACGCCTCGCTCCCCCATCAACAGGAGCCCAGAGAGAGTTCTGAATAGCATTTGTGCTGCTTCATCAGAAAGCCTGCAGCGTTGATCTGCAAAGTAATTGCATGCTCAGATTTTTCTCACATCATGGAGAGTTAGATATTACAAAGATTTTAACAGGAATATATTTAGTAACAATATTGCTGTCCTGGCCAGGGACCCATATATATTCAGGCTCCTTACATGGAGTGACAATGGGTGCTTTGTAAATCACTTTTGTTTGTGATGATAAACTGAGTTGCTCAGTGTGTCTTTATTAGCAAATGAGGAATTCTATCAGATCTGGGGTTTTCTAAATATGAAACTATACCTGGAGTCTCATGATCCACTGCAATTCTTTATTTAATCATTTTTACTTAACTAACTCACTATCTTAATAGATGGGCTTTTAAAAAGGTACATTGTTTCTATAAATGGAAAACCTCACTTGCCATACAAAAAGGATAATCATTAAAAAAAAAAAAGAGGGAGAAGATGTAGCTCAAGTGGTTGAGCACCAGCTTCCCGTATACAAGGTCCCAGGTTCAATCCCTGGTACCCCCTAAAAAAAATTAAAAGCTACAGTCCACCCTGAAATCCCCTATGGGCAGCGCATGGTGGGCACCACTACACTCTGGCCATCGGTTCATACAGCTGTGCATGTTTGCACGTGGGGATTGATATAGGAAAACAGTGGAGAAGAAAGAGAGGGAGATTTTTTGAGTGAACAATGAATATATTCCACATGAATCTAAAGGGGAAAAAATGCTCTGCAGAACATTTTTCTTGGACTTCACAGCTAAAAGACAGAGCTAAACGACAGAGAGAGAGTAGTGAGCTGGGCTCACCTTCTGGGACAGACACCTGGACTCATTTATCTTGTGCTTCTATAATCTGGGGCGGGTCCGGGGAGGGGGATGGGCATGAGCTCCATTCATTGTTTGCTGGCGCTAAAAGGTTCCTGTAGCCTTTTCTCTGTAGGGCATGTGCAGAGGACAAACCCTACCTGCAACCTCCTACATTGCCAGTAGGAATGGAAAATGGTAAAATGCTTGGCAGGTTTTATAACGTCAAAAACACTTACCATGCAACCTGCAATCCCTCTCCTATTTCCCCAAGAAAAATGATAACATATATTCAAAAAAGACCTATACAAGAATATTCCTGGCAGCTTTATTCATATTAGTCAAAAACTGGAAGTAATTTGAGTATCCATCAAGTGAATGGATAAATGAAATTCTGTCATGTTCATACAATGGAATATGATTCCATGACCAAAGGAGCCAGCTACTGAGGCAGGCAACAAAGTGGGTGAATTTTAAGAACATTATGTTAGCTAAGAAGGCAAACACAAAAGAGAACAGACTCTGATTCTATTTACATAAAGTTCTAAACCAAGCAGAATTAAGTTATAGTGATGGAAATCAGAACAGCGGTGGCCAGAGGTGGGTGGAGATTGACAAGGGCACAAGAGAACTCTCCAAGGTGATGAAAGTGTTCTATATCTTAATTGGCGTGAGGGTATATTCATTGCCAAAACTTATCGACCTGAACACTTATGAGCACATATTTTACTATATATAAATTATACCTCAATAAAAAATGCTGTTTAAAAATTAGCCTATTAGCAAAAGAATGAATTTAGAACTCAGTCATACTGAAATTGCTCTGCGAATGTGGGAAGAAGGAGAGTGGAAAACTGGTTGATTTAAGCCTCAGCTTCCTCACTGCTAACTTGGGAGATAATATTTGCCCACCCACTTTGTCTCAAGCATAAAAGAAGAATAAATGTCAAGACACTTGGAAAATCTCCAACTGCCCAACAGGCTGAAGGGAATATTGTTTATCATTATTAAATTCTTAGAAGTGCCTCACTCTTGTGTTTTTCCATATTTGCATTTTTAATATAGAAACAAGGCTTGTTCACCATTTAAAAAAAGATTTAAATATTACTGCCAAAGTATAAATAAAATAAAATCTGCAATCTCCCTTCTCTTTCCTCTCCTACCTCTCCTCTCTGAATCCCACTCACATTCCAATTTTGGTGATGTAGCAATTGTGTGTGAATCCTTCCAGATTTTTTCCCAAAACTGGAGTCAGACAGCAGATCGTCTCATGCAGCTAGCTCTTTCATTTAACAGATATTCTCTCCCATAGTATAGGCATGCTGTAATTTATTTAACCAAGTTCCTAATGATTGACATTTTCGTTTTCCCCTAATGTTTTGCTGTTCTAAACCATGCAATGACTTTATTTCCTTGAATATATTTCCTTTGAAATCCTTGTGTGAATACACCTTTAGAAT
The DNA here is from genome assembly GCA_029593785.1 of Cabassous unicinctus. Classification (NCBI taxonomy): domain Eukaryota; kingdom Metazoa; phylum Chordata; class Mammalia; order Cingulata; family Chlamyphoridae; genus Cabassous; species Cabassous unicinctus. The sequence continues at coordinate 20,426 of JAQZBX010038710.1, read as the reverse complement.
AAATTTTTGGAAGTGAAATTTTTGGGTCAAGGAGTACATGCAGTTTTCATTTTGATAACCTTATCAAATTCCTCTCCAAAAACACTGAATCAACCTGCAGTCCTCCCAGAAGCATCACTTCTCATTTTTCTCTCACAGAGAGAAAAAATAAACTCAGTAGCATGTTGCAGTGTTCAAAGACTTCTAGCGCCCTTGGAAAGCAGATTCCTTATTTTTATTTTTACTGCTGACCAGAGCTTTCTATAATGAGGAAATAAAACACACAATATCCCAAAAAATTTAGATTAATAGGATTTGAGTGCCTATGACTGGAACATTTGCTGGTTAATAGATTTAGGGATAGAAACAGTGTTGTGTCAATTACAGCAATTAACCCGGAATGAAGAGGAATTGAAGGGAGCCTCCCTTGCCAGCCAAGCCTCCTCTTAAATGCTGAGTAATGAGCTAGCGGTGGAGGGCAGCAGGCAAGAAGCAGGCTAGGACTGAGAGAACAGGGCACTGCTCTCATGCCCCAAAAGGTGTGCTGCATTCTCAGAAACAGAGATCCTGCCGCTGCACCCCAAAGAACCCCTAGCCTAGACACTTCACCCTTCAGGAAACAGGACAATTTCAACAACAAAAAAAAAGGAAAAAAGAACACTTTTTGGCTGTATCGCCCAAGGTTTTTTGCTTTTTTTTTTTAATGGAATTAAACTCTTTCTGAACCTGAGAGAATATGACCCTGGAGAAATCTAAGGCTGCCCGCATGATGAAATGCACAAACGAGAAAAACCCTGAAGGCAGCACTTCTGGCGTCTTGTTGCCCAAATCTGAGAGAATTCATGACCCATCCAGTAGGCAATTGTGTTGGAAATAGTTCTTTAGAATATACCCAAAGTAATGATTTGAAGGAAGAAGCAATGCATTCCAAAGCTACATATAGGAATCATCTGTAAGGGTCCATCAGGGTAACAGCACTTTGCTTATTATCATATAAAATAGCTCTGGAGAGGTAGACAATAGCTATTTTTTTTTCAATGCACTTTCAATTTACAAAAAGTAAAATTTACTCTTTTTGGTGCACTGTTCTGTAAGTTTTGACAAATGCAAAAAAATCGTGTGACCACCACTACAGTCAAGTTACAGAACATCCCCTTCACCCAAAAATATTCCCCGGGACTGCCCCTTGGCTGTACCCTCCTCCCCAGTTCCAGGCCCCAGCTTCTAACAACCACCCTTTAGCTTTGCCTTTTCTAAAATGACATACAAATGGAATCATACAGCCTTTTAAATCAGGCTCTTTTCATGCATTTGTGATTCATCTATGTTGTTGTTTATATGAATAACTTGTTCTTTTAATTCCTATGTAATATTCCAATGTATGGATGTACCACAGTTTGTTTATCCATTCTCCAAATGGGGGACATTTGGGTTATTTCCAGTGTGGGACATTATTAATGAAATCACATTCAGGTGTTTATGTGAAAGTAAGTTTTCATTTCTCTTGGGATTGCAGGGTCATGTGGTAACCCAATTGCTATTTAATCTCAAGAAAGTGTAACTATCCTCAGAATGCATGGAGCCTAGATGCAGTTCCGATGTCCCTGGAGTTGAGAATGATCTTCTCTATGACTGTTATTCTCACTTACATAGCACTGGTCTGGGAGTGAACAGGCTGTGATCTGGACTTGCCCAGCCATTGATCCCAGTTGTGTCTGCAGCAAAGGATAAGGAATTCAGGAATTGGATCCTGATGCCTTAAGTCAAAGGAGTCCAGATATTCACTTGCCCGTTTTTATTTTAGAGCCTATATCAAGCTAAGCCAGGATGCTCCATTTCCTTTTCTTTTCCTATCAATTCTTATAATCTTAAAACTTTCATATAGACTTATAGGCAGAGAGATCTTGGGATTTTTAACTGAATGAAATTAATTCATATAGAATTCTGATTATTTTTCCATTTGAAATTTTGCATCTCTTTTTTAAAAATAGAGTTAGTTCCTGTATTAGCGAAAGGGGTGCTGATACAAAGTACCAGAACTCTGTTGGCTTTTATAAAGGGTATTTATTTGGGGTAGAAGCTTATAGTCACAAGGCCCTAAAGAGTCCAACTCAAGTAAGGTTACTTGAAGTAAGGTTACTTCCTTACCAAACTGTTGCCACGTGTTTAAGCAAGATGGCGGGCAATGTCTACAAGGGTTCAGCCTTCCCCTTCCCTCTTAAGGCTCTGTGGGTCCAGCTTCTTCCAGTCTCAGCTGTAGGCTGGCATAGGGCTCATCTCTCTTCCCAGGGCTCATTTCTTTCCAGGCTCAGCTGCTCTAGTCTCTTCACAAAGTCAACTGTAGACTATCAGGCTCATCTCTCTTCCCCGGGCTTCTGTGGTGTCTAATGAGCCTTCTCTCTTCTTCTGTGTTCTTCTTCTCTGTGTATCTACTTCTGTGCAAGAGTCTGTTTTATTAGCCCACCAAGGGGGCTGGGACTCAATGCTGAATCACACTCTAATGATGTTGTTGAATCAAAGCCCTAATCTTAATGTAATTTAATCAGATGTCTCAGCTGAATCTAATACAATCAATGGGTTATCATGCCCAGAGGAGCAGACCAGTTTACAAACATAATCTATATCTTTTTTGGAATTCGTAAATAATATAAAACTGCCACAGTCCCCAAACTTGAACAATAGAGGTGCATGTATAATGCAGGATTATATTCTCAGAAAGCTAAAAATAAATTACAAAAAAAAAATCACAATTACACGATTCCTATTATACCTCAACTTTTAGATGTATTTTCTGATGCTTTGTCTTCAAAAAAGATAAATAATTTTAAATTTTTTCTTCTTTTCTACCACAGCTAAACACACAGCTCAATAAAATCCAATGAATATTGAACTGGGGCTAAAGATTTGCTATGTGCAGCACATCTGATGATTTCCATCTTCTATCAATTGTATTAAGCTTATGAGACCTCTAGTTTTACCTCTAGTGTCAGCTATTTCATTTTTTCATTTCCACTTGTTTTTTCTAAAATAGTAAGGGCAAAATGCAATTAAAATATGCAAATAATGCTACTTACAACAGTGCCATAGCTAAAAGTGGTACTAATAAAAGCGGTCTGAGGGGAGTGGATGTGGCTCAAGCTGTTGAGCACCTGCTTTCCACATGGGAGGTCCCGGGTTCGGTCCCCGATGCCTCCAAAAAACAAACAACAGGCAAACAAACGGAAAAAAAACAACTCAGCAGAGCCGATGTGGCTCAGTGGTTGAGCACGGGCTTCCCACATACAAAGTCTGGGGTTTAATCCCCGGCCCCAGTACTGCAAAAAGAAAAAAAGAAAAAGAAAGTGATTTGACTATAGCACATAAAGAAAGAGGTTTGGGGATATCAATACTTAAATTACAAAAATACAAATAATGAAAATTTGAATGTTTAAAAGTTTGGAAACCCTTGCAAACATATTTGTGTTGTTCTGGCAATTCCAAAATCAAACAATCTCATTTTAATAATTGTATTGAAGTACAGAAAATCAGCAAGCTCTATCTGATAACTCATCTAACATCCAATGATCCTGGAGTCAACAAAATAATTGAGACGATCTCTTGTAATTAATTTACCCATTCATTACACATTTATTGGGCATCAGATACATACATAGTAGTATCAAGTAAAAGACACAATAATCCATGCCCTTGAACCTCTCGGAGTGAGCCGAAGGGGTGGGATAATGAGACAGGCGCTGTGGAGGGATGTTTATCCACGGTGGAGTGTCATGGGGGAGGGGATCTGGCCAAATGAGGTGATGCTTGAGCTGACCTCAAATTAGCCAGAGAAGGAAGGAGAGAATTCCAGACCGAGAAAAGAACATGGAAGAATATGGACAGATGGACATGTATGCAGGGCCATGGAAAAAGATAAAGCTAGGACAGTGCATTCGTTTCCTAGGGCTGCTGGAACAAAGAACTACAAACGGCACGTCCCTGAACAGCAGAGAGTCGTTGGTGTTGGAGGCCAGAAGTCCAAAAGCAGTATTTTCACCGTCAGCTCCTTCTGGAGATTCTGCAGCAGAATACGTTCCACGCTGCTCTCCAACTTCTGCAAGTGGCCAGCAAACCTTGGCGTTTCCTGGCACTCCTTGGCAGGTGGATGCTTCACTCCCATCTCTGACTCATTCTTCACATGGCATTTTCCTCTCTCTTCACGTGGTCTCCTTATAAGAACACGAGTCATTGGATTCAGGGCACACCCTAATCCAGTATGACCTCATCTTAACTTGACTACGTCTACCCAGACCCTGTTTCCAAATAAGGTCACGTCCCACGTACTGAGGGTTAGAACTTCAACATGTCTTTTGGGGGAACCCATAAGTCAACCCACAACAAACAGGGCTCTGCATACTGCAGCCCACCCACTGCCTCTTTTTGTAAATAAAGTTTTATGGGAACATAGCCATGCCCATTTGTTTACATGTCGTTAACAGCTGCTTCCCAAATACAAAGGCAGCATTGAATAGTTGGGACAGGGCCCCTATGAACCACAAAGCTTAAAATATTTGCCATCTGGGCCTTTACATAAAAGTTTGGTGACCTCTGAGCTAGAAACTGGTAATAATCCTTTCATAAATGGCCTTGTGTGGGAAGCAAAGAAGTGAGCACATGACCCTGAAAGCTCTGGGACCACATAGTCCAAATACTGATAAGACGCATGTAAATTCAAAATGAGATGGAGACGTTGATATGTGTGTGGAGTGGACAAAAGATTTGCAGGCTCCTGTGAGACTGTGGTGATTAGAGGGCAAGAGAAGTGGGGAACCAAACAGTGGAGGCTGGAGAATGAAATGCAGGTGTTTGTTATCTCAGTGGTGGCCCCATCCTGGGTTATAAGAAGGCCAAGGAAGATGCTGAGATGGAATTGAAGGGAAGGTTGTTAGAGTGAAGGGGTCGTGGAACAGTCAGTCAAGTGCATTAGAATAACTTTTCATGGTTTTTGAAAATGCTGAGAATGATGGTGGTCACAGAGGCGGCAAAGAACTCTGTGAGTTGGGGGCAATTCTATCCCCAAAAGGTCTATCCCCAAAAGGTCTAGAGAAGAATATTTTCTTCTCAAGGGATCAGTGTACATAATTCAACTGCTGGGGACCCCATGCAGCAAAGTGATTGTGTGATTCCTGTGGATTCTGGGGTTCCATCCTTGTAGCAATTTGGTAAGGTATGTGGACAGCCTCCAAATGAAGACCATAACCACTTTTCCATAGTTTATGAATTATGAAGTTGAATTTCCATCACAAATGCTGTTAGTCTCTTGGCTTCAAAACCAATTAAACTGATGAATAGCTGTGCAAGGAACCAGAAGTGCATTTAATCTTTCTCCAGAACAGTTGGGGATCAGTCCTTTTTCTGTCACATTTCACATTAGCTGGGAACATAAAATTGGTCTCGTTCAAAGGTAAGACTCAAACAAGTTTTTCATGAAAGGGAACCGATCCACTTAGCTTTTTTCAGATATAAACACTGAGAAATTGACAATGTGCCTTGTGCTTCCCTTTTGCTTATCTTCTAAGGTCATGGCACTCCATTTCCATCTTCTCCTCTTAGTAAAGTTGTCCGAAAAAGAACCACCAAAGTAGAAATGAACTGTTTGAATCAAACAGACACAAGAAGATTACTAACAAGTTTTTGAGCCAGGCTCAGTATGGATATGAAAGTGGGCTGAGCACCCCCACCCCCACCGCAGCTGCTAGTCCTGATCTTGCTCCCATTTACTATATCTTAGGTCTTGATACTCCCACTTGGTGCTGAGGTGTTAGAATAAGCAAGGTTCTCATAGTCTTATAACGTTTTTCTTTACTTTTTATCTTAGGAATGAGCTGCAGATGTGCAACACAGAGGAGACAATGAGTTCAGAGTCAGAAACTCTCTTTTCTAGTACTAACTCAACCACTCCTAGCTGAGAAACCTTGAGCAAATCACCTAACCTCACTGATCCTCAATTTTCACATCTGTAAAATGGGCGTTACAATACCCAATTCTTAAAAGTGCTGTGAGGATCAAATGAAAATAATTCATGCTGAATTATACACATAGGCAATTTATGTATATATATATATATATATATAATTTATATGCCTACGTAATAGCTAGGTACTTATAAAAGCAATAGACCCCCTGTGTAATATCCTTACAATCCATGTAGCTGTGCTTTTTGCCAGAGGAAGAAAACGTTGTGTGAGATGTGTTTGCAACAAATCTCCAGTAAGTAATATTTGGCCAGAACAGCCCCTTAGATGAGGTGACTCAGCTATCAACGAACTCATCTTTGCTATTTTTAGGGTTGACAAAGGAGAGGTAGGTGATGCTGAAGCTGTGTCATCAGTGGCCTTGGGGAAGGCTATAAACGAGTGTCTCCCTGTATCCCAGGACCTCTGGACCCTGGCCTTGACCTCACCACCCATCCAGAGGCAGGTAGAACATGCACAGAGGGGGCAAGTGTGGAGAAGCTCTGTGCATTTCCACAATATCCTTTAGCACCCCGCCAAAAAAGAGGAAAACACAAATGGACTTGGACCTCATCACCTTGACGGTACAAATTTAGACCCTGGCTGCTCCATTAGCTTCTGATTCCAGACCTGCATCTTGCTCTCCTCAGGCCGAGTTGTGGGTCTTGACAGCACGCTCCATCTCTTTGGAGCTGCGAAAAGCGAAAAGCGGGCTTGAATTGCCTCTGGAACCAGCTCCTCACGGCGCCTTCCGTCTTCCACCCTGGCCAGCGGCAGCTACTCTAAGCCCATCTGTGGGCTGCCCCTGAGCGTTTGCCTGTGGCTCACCCTGTGGTATCACTCCTCATCCTCTTATTAAGTTATCAAGGCCAAATTCAACTGCATCTCTTAAACCCACATCTTTTCTTTCACATCAGCCTCAAATTAGCCACTGCTTCTGTATCACCCTCTCCTTAAGTGATGGGTAATGGAGTGATAATGGCTCACAGCACTGTTGCAAGTTGCTTTTATCCATCTCGCTCCAGGTCAACTTTGTCATCCATCCCGGGAATCAGGGAGACCTCAGCAGCAAAGGCCACCGGGAAAGGGGAGAAATCCAGCAGCGCTAGAATAGGGCTGGGAGAATTGAGCAGTTAGGGCAAATGCCTAAGTGGAATGGGTCATGAACTTGGATTTGCTTCAGGTGGCATCTACACCCAGGGAGGTCAGATTCAGCAATGGGGCCGAGCAATGACTGCATAGAATCCCAGCTCACTTATTATGGGCCCCGCTGGGTAAATCCAAATGATTTCATACTATATTGTCAATTTTATTTGGTCTCTATCATTTGTTAGAATCCAGGAAAAATATATATCATTTCTTTTCAGGAAAAAAGCAGAGTGTAAAATTAAGCATGCATTGAAATACAAACATTTAAAAAGAAATGTTGTAATTCCTATTGCTGTTGAAGTAGCTAGGCATTTCGTTTGTCTATAATTTGGCATATTTTTAAAGTTTTGACAGAAACTTTATTTTAAGCAGCAGGGAGCAAAAATAATTCAAACCTTAATATTCATCAAAATTTATTTAACAGCAGGAAACCCTTCGCTCTGATCTTTTACTCTTCTTTCTAGGAGAATCAATCCCTCCTAACAACCACGCCTGCCAGGAGCACAGAGAGCTCAACAGTATTTTGCATAATAATCACACACTTTATCTTGTTTCCCTTTGTTTTCCTTGCTTCATCAGGTCTCTCCTTAGAAACCAAAGAAATCCATCGGGACCACCCTATTCTCACAACCAACCTTTCACTTAGAAAAGACTTCAGAAGTTCCTGAGGCCCCCAAAACACCGCTCTTCAATCTCTCCCAGTAGAGGTTGAGTTCTTTAACTTTTTCCAATGCCCATTTTCTTCTGTCAAAGCAAAAAGCGTGGGGAGGGCATTGTACTGAACTCACTCAAGCTAAGGTACGAATGTCTTATTAAATTCAGCTCCTTCAGTCAGAGTTTAGATGGAAGGGGCAGGAGAGGGAAGTTGAGAGAAGAAGACTATAAAAGAAGTTATGGGTGCATGAAGGGGAAATGAGGGGCCAAGGGCAAGCCTGGCCACACACACCCATTTCACAAGTAAAAGAATCCATGTGCCCATGGATTCCCTGGACATGGACATCTTATTAAAAGGCAGGCTCAGATTCAGTCGGTCTAGGGTGGGATCTGAGATGCTTTCCACCAAGCTTTACAGCGTTGTCAGTGCTACTGGTCCACAGACCAGACGGGAAGCAGTAAGGGGGCCAGAATGTGAGTCCTTAAAGGTGTCAGTCAGTGGTTCTCGTCCTTGGCTGCACATCAGCATCACATGAAGAGGTGTTTTAAAACCTACTGATGCCCAAGCCCCACCCCAGATCAGTCAACTCAGAATCTAGGGGGCATCAAAGTATCGGCAGCCTAAAGGCTCCCCAGGTGATTCTACTGTGCCGCCTGAGTTGAGAACTACTGCTGGCCTACAGCAAACGACTTTACTGAAAACTCAGATGTTGCTCCATGACTCGTGTATTATTAGCTCATGAGGGTTAAAGGCAAAATGCCCCAGCTAAGGACCTTCCCTTCCAACAGTGACTTGTTATTGACAATGCCTGGCAAATAGTTGACTCAATAAATATCTGTTCAAGGAAAACCTAACTGATTAGCTAAATGTGTTAGTAAATGAAGACCTTCGAAGACCAACGGTTTATGGAATGGAAATTAGTGAAGCTATAATGTTGGAATGACAAGTGACAAGGTTGAGATTTGAGGACAGAAAGCGTTTTCCATTACTCCTTCAAATCCTCTGTGTAAACGTTTAATTCTCGGGCCACTTTAAGGCCAACTCTACTGATAAATGGAGAAGTTGGAGCCCTAAATTTTACCATGACTTTATTCCAGTGTTTCTCAACCACCCATCAGCCACAACACAATCTTCACAATTTTGCCTACCAGTGCTATATTTACCATGTATGTTTCCTTAACTTGACTCACTTTTAAACCTAAATGTATTTTTGAAGAGAAACTATAAATGACTACCCTAAATAGAAAAGAACCAGTATCCCTTGACATAAATAGAAGGAACTGTCAAAATAAATGCAACGAAAGCAACTCAAGCTGGATGTCGCTGCCCGCCAGAGCTTGCCTAGCTCAGATAAGAAGGATTCCTACTAATAGAGACATGCCAGCCCTTAGCCCAGGCTTTATCCTCAGCATAATAACAAGGATTGGAGGAGTGTACTGGAAAGATTCACAAACTTGCATGCAATGCCATGTTCTCAAGGCTGGGAGGGGGCACCCTGGGTGGGCATTTCATGTAACCACCACTCTGGGAAACCCTGCTCTTGGCCAATGACTTTCAAATCGTGCTCAGAAACCCAAAACCGCCAGGTGGTGATGAAGAGGCTCCAGAGAGAAGAAAGTATTCCCAAGATTTCAGTTTCTGAGAAAGCCAGTTATCAATGTTATTTGTCTTATATGCAGTGTGATCTTTATTTTTACAAAAAGTCCTATTTCTAAGAGGAACAAGCTGGACCTTGCTGTTGAAAGCAGGAGAATTAACTCTCTCACTGGAGACATATTTGCTGATTTAGGCCCCAACAATATTGTATCTACCCTAGATGAGAGAATTCACTAAATAAAACTATGCTGTTAAAAAAAATGAATGGATCAGGAAGCAGATGTGGCTCAAGCGATTGAGCTACTGCCTACCACATGGGAGGTCCCAGGTTCAGTTCCCAGTGCCTCCTAAAGAGAAGATGAGCAGACACAGAGAGCACACAGCAAATGGGCACAGAGAGCAGACAGCAAGCTCAAACGATGGGGGGGGGGGGGGCAATAAACAAATAAAAATAAATCTTTAAAAAGAAAAATGAATGGATCATACAAAGTAAGAGATGGGCCTCTCCCTGCTTGTTAGTGGAATGTGTCCCAGTGTGGGTTTAGATTATTAGCTCAGTTTAAATACTTGGATTTGAATGTTTCATTAATGTTTTAAGGAATAAATCCACTAAATTATTCTTTTTTCTTTTTTCTTTTTTTTAAGTACTGGGCCCGGGGATTGAACCCAGACCTCGTATATGGGAAGCCGGTGGTCGACTAATGAGCTACACAGGCTCCCCTATTCTTTTTTATTTACTAAGTATTTGTTTTTCTCCTTTAAACAGCACATAGAGAAGAGTGTGGTGGTTAAAATTTCGGTGCCAAAAGGAAAGATTGCATGGCAAAGAGAGAAGCTTCTGGTCTCTCTGCCTGATCTAAACCTCTGTTCCGCCACTTATAATCTGTGTGTCCTTCAACAAAGAGTTCAACTTCTATGCCTGTTTCCTCATTCATAGAATGAGGGTGATAATAAAAGTATTACCCACATAAAGACCTCATAAGAAGTAGTGAATGCATGCAAAGCATCTAAACCAGTGCCTGGCATGAAATAAACATCATTATGTGTTACCTGTTATTATTCTGGAAAAAAAAATTTTTATACAAAACAAAAGGTTAAGCAGTGAAAGCAGTGTCTTCCTTCTACCCCAGGCCCCAAGCCCCTCTGAGAGGCAAGGCACTGTAAAAAGGATCTTGTGGATCATTCCAGAAATACTCTATACATATACCATCAATTATATCCTCCTCTTCTGTGCAAATGGGAGCTCACTATCCACTCTATTCCATACACTGTCATTTTTTGCTTAACAATTTTTCTTAGAGATGATTTCATTGCAGGCCACATAGCTCTACCTCATTCTTTACCAGGGCTTCAGAATTCTGTATCGTATGGGTGCACCATAATTTATTTATCATCCCCAATTTTTGGACACTTAGGTTGTTTCTCATCTTTCACGATTACAGTTTACAGTCACGGCTGTCATGGATCTATTTAAACATACATCTTTCATGTATGTGCAAGTATATCTTTAAGATAAATTCCTAGAGGTAGAATCACTGGGACAAAGAATCCAAGCATTTTCCATTTTGATAGATATTGCCAAATTTCTCTTCAAAGAGTTTGCACCAATTGCACGCCAGCCAACCGTGTACACAAGTGCCTATTTCTCTTCATTCTCAGAATAATATTTTAAATGCATAAAACAAAATATATAGTGTAACCATAGAAAGCAATTATATTAAAATCAGTAATCAAAAGATTAAAATACACTTTTGTGAAATGGTATTATACATGCTTCTTTATTAATGCATTAAATAACAAAATCTAGTGGCAGGTGGGGTGAGCAAAAAAGGTATTCAGGATATCTGCAACAACTATAATGTGATATGAAAATACATATTGGTGACAAGCGCACATGTACTGCTGATAATATTGTGGCCTGTAGTCCACAACCATAATTGAAGGAAATGTTGAATTTGGGTTGGCAGCTAGTGAAGACAAAGATATAGCTTTTCCCTCAATTTTGTGGGCCTTAGGTTAAGAGCCAGCTTCAGACAAGGTGTTAATAATAGGGTGGTATATGGGAACTCTGTATTTTATGCATGTTTTTTCTGTAAATCTATAGCTTCTCTAATAAAAAAATTTTTTTTAAAGAATCAGGGTAAGAGTCAGCTCTTGGGGATTAATTACAGCGAGTGGCCCAGCTTCCCTTCAAAGCATCAGGTCAGCCCCAGGAATTCAAGCTTTTAGGACAGGTCTTAAAATTTATGTGTGGGAATCAGCCACAGTTTAGCCTACTACAGGCTTCTACGGCCCTTCTGAAATAACAAGAGAAGCAAGAAGATGTAGAGAGGCAAAGGATGACTCTAAAGAAGCCATCCAGGCGAGCCGCCTTGGCTGTTTCTTAGCAATAACAGCGCCACTGCTTTCTTCAATACATCTGCTCTCCCCCCAACAGGGATTTGGAGAATATCAAATAAATATGCGATTTTAAACCCCTTTTAAAAAGTTAAAGTCACGCTAATTTAGAACATTGCTTTAACCAATACAAATTAATATTATCGTCTCCTCTTAGAACCTGTGACAGTTTGAGATTATCTATGAATCCCAAAAAGAGAAAGACTGTTTGCAAACTAATCTATTCTTCTGGGTGTGATACCCTTTGATTATATTGGATTCATTTGAGGCGCCTTTGATTAAATTACCTGTTAAGATCAGGGCTTTGATTTGACCACATCAGTACAGCGTGACTCAGATTGAGTCCCCGCCCCTTGGTGGGCCAATGTAAACAGACACTCAAGACACACAGAGGAGAGAACTTTGTCATTTTGATCCTGCCATGTGATAGAAAGGAGAAGGCTCAAGCAGCTGAGGCCCAGGGGAGAAGGGTACCATTTGCCAGTTAGCTTACAGCTGACTTTGGGAAGAAAGCTGAGACTAATAGAGGAAGCCCAGAGGGGAAGCTGAAACCCAGCAGAAACCGCCCACCATCTCGTTTCCACACATGACAGCTGACTTTGGTGAGAAAGTACCTTGAGTTGAACTTTCCATGGCCTTGGGAATGTAAGCTTTTACCCCAAATAAATACTCTTTATAAAAGCTGTATTAGTCAGCCAAAGGGGTGCTGATAACAAAATATCAGGAATCAGTTGGCTGATTATAGATATATAGGGTATTTATTTGGGGTAGAAGCTTACAGTTACCAGGCCATAAAGCATAAGTTACTTCCCTCACCAAAGTTTTTTGCCACGTGTTGGAGCAAGATGGCTGCCGACATCTGTGAGGGTTCAGGCTTCTTGGGGTCCTCTCTTCCCAGGGCTGTGTTTCTCTCTGGGCTCAGCGCCTCTGTTTCCTCCACAAGGTCAGCTGTAGACTATGATGCTCTCTAGGCTTTGCCTCTCTCCACCAGGCCAGCTGTACACTATCAGGTGAACGGCTTGTCTCTTCCTGGGGCCTTCTCTCCTTCCTCACAACCAAGCTGCTCTGTGTGCTTGCTTCCCTGGGGTCCAGCATTAAAAATCCAACATCAAAACTCCAAACTCAAAAACCTCCAACTCTGTCCTTTGTCATGTCTTTTATCTTTGAGACCCCATCCACCAAGCGGCAGGGCTCAACACCCTGGTGACATGGCCCAATGAAAGCCCTAATCATAACTTAATCATGCCCAGATGAACAGACCAGTTTACAAGCATAATCCAATATCTATTTTTGGAATTCATAACTATATCAAACTGCCACAAAAGCCAACAGATTTCTGGTACTTTGCATCAGCACCCCTTTGGCAGACTAATCTTCCAAATCTGTTGGTAAAGGTGGCATTGGGGCCAGAAGATGGGGAAAATATAAAAAGTTCAGTAGTCCATGGACATGGCTTGGAAAATGGTGACACTTGCCTGGCCTACTTATTATGTCACATCATCCCTCTTATCTACAGACGAGTCCACTGACTAGAGAAGTTGCTAGAATTTAATTTCTGGGAACAAGCAGAGAGTAACAGGAGAAGGTGGCAAATCCACAACCAGAGAACACCCTGTCACTGGAAAAATATGCAACTCTGGAAATCTTAGGGGTAAAGAAAAAAGATTTCAAACATTTTTTTTGACTGTGAATCTTTTTTTTTTTTTTCTTTTTTAATTTTTGAGTGCTGGAGAAATGTTAAATTTCATTAAGTTTTACAGCCAGACTCAATACAGATATAAATCCATTTAATGTTAGCTTCAGTCAAAAGTGAGCTGAACATTATCATTAAACCAGTGCATGTGGGAGAATTATTTGAGAAAAATCAAACTAGGCGCAGTTGGGAACATCCAGCCATGACCATATTGGATGTGAGGAGGCACAAAAGCAAAATTCTGTAGGCTCTAATGGGCTGGACTATTTTGCTGCTCAGTTTCCATACAGATGAGCTCTGTTCTGGGACAATATGGTCGCAGTTTGAGAGTCTTTCGGGAGAAGCTCATTTCGCTTTCATTAGCCCATGAGCACAGTGCAATTTCAGCTAATACTGTTACACGGCTCCTAGCTGATTATTTGGTTAAATGCCTTCAGGGAAAGTGGCAAGTCGAAATAAGGGACAAATACGACGTCGTTTCTTATCCTGGGTTCCTAGAGCTGTTGGCAGTGCATCACATGCCACGCTGTCTAGGGGTGTAGTTTAAGTCTTGCATTATTTGACATTTCATGGTGACATGTTGTCTCCCTGGTGCGATTTCTCTGAGGTCTAGACTTTTACATGTGTCACTATAGAGACCCATGTGTCGTCATGGCTCGTAGACATGCTAGTACATACAATGCATTTGGTGAAAAATGGAAAAGGCGCCCCCTCCTGGTGGGTGAAGTAAAAAAGCAACCTCCACTCCTTTGGGCAAACAAATTGGAAAAGATGCCCCCTCCTGGGCAGACAGATGAGGAAATGGTACTCGCTCAGCCTAACCATTTATTTATTAAAGCCCTGCCCCTGGGCACTGGCCTGGGGGGGTCCAGTGCAAGCTGGATTCTGCTCCTGCTAGCTCCCTTTTGGGGGGGCTTCCTTGTGAAAGGCATGACCTGAAGAACTATACATGGCAGCCCTGATTTCCCAGTTTAATAGCCAAACCATACACTGCGTTTGCCCCTCGGTGCTCAGAAAACACCTGCTCGATCATCTCAGCAGAACCCCACATGGCCATGGTAGCCTATCATGAGGGTCCAGCACTGTTAAAATGCCGGTGCAGCAGCACTTTTGAAAATGAAGCATGGGTGAGGCCTGTGGAGAGGACATCCCCGGGCGTATGACGTCACCTCGGGATTCCCTGGCAGCCCTGAGGGCTGCTGCCTGCAAGCACCCCCAGAATCTGCCGAGGGCAAGGATCGTGGGAGCAAACGCGGCCCTTGCAACCCAAAGCCAGAAGAGCTAGGGAGCTGGTTCCCATCCTCCCTGACGGGCAGGGAGGAGGGAAGCACTGGCGGAGCTGCTTCCCCGTTGCAGCGGGCTCCTCTGCGCTGTCTCCACTGGGCTGTCTCCACTGGGCTCAACCCCGGTTCTGACCGTGGTCACGTGCCTGCGGAAGCACCTCTTATGGGCACAGACACAGGAGAGGTGGGCTTCCAGGGCCTGCCAGTGTGCTCAGACTGCTTTATAGCAGGCTCCCTTTCAGCAGTTGCAGCCCACCTGGACAGAACGGGACACGGGGCGGCTATGTCTCAGAGCCCAGGGGCTGCTCAGAAGACAAAGACCGAGGGAGGCGCTGCGGTGTCGGCCTCAGCTGTTAGAGGGCGGCCTACGTGCTGGGCAGGGGTTGGCAAGCGATTCCTATAATGGGCCGGACAGTAAACGTTTTAGGCTTTGCGGGACTCTGTCACAACTACTTAATTCTCCTCTTGTCACACGAAAGCAAACATAGACAATACACAAACAAATGGATTTGGCTGCGTTCCAGTAAAACTTTATTTTCAAAAACAGGCAGAGGGCCAGATTGGGCGTGTTTGCAACCCCTGCCGCAGGTGATCAAAGAAAGAGAACACACAAAGAGAAGGGAGAGGGGTGTCAGACAAGGGGCTTGGCAGCTTATAGCCATTCCTTCATTTTATCCTCACAAGAACCAAGTAGTTACAATTTTATCATCTGCATTGGAAAGATGAGGACACTGCAGTCTACTGAAAATAAGAAAATTGTCAAGGCCAAACAAACAGCTTAGTTGTGAAAGCAGGTCTATCTGATCTTAATGCCTCTCTCCCTTTCCCAAAACCAAACTGGCACCCACAGACACATCTTGTCCAGCCCATGCAGCCAGCAAGGGAAGCTTATCAATCACAGAGGCTATAAATGCCCAGTTTGGGGTAGGGGTGGCAGTGCCAGAGCAGGCTCAGTCTCTAGTTTCTCAGATGCTTCCCCACGGATGTTGAAGCAGGATTGCCACCAGGTTCAGGAATTCCAGTCTTCACAACCATCTCACTGTGAGACCAGTCACCAGCTTCTGAAGTGTACCTTTTGTTGGCCTGTGCCTTTTATGGCCACATAAGTGAGTTGCCGCACATTTAAGAATCTAGAAGATTCCATGAAAATCAGCAACTCCTTGTCCTTTCTTAGCTGAGTAAACCCACAGGCCATCTGTTCGAAAGGCTTTCCTTTTCCACAGTGCAAACAATAGTGAAACCCATAATTATGAAACTTTCTTGCTAAGAGCAAGTCTAGTCTTGCTTTCTGATGGTGTATTTAAATATTCAGAAACTAAGCCTTAGAATTATTAAATCCCGGAGGCTTTTTACTCCTGTACTCAACTTTTTTCAGAGAAAATGAGCCGTTATCAAAAGTTTCTTCAAGAAATAACTTCCAAGGGAAGCCCTGAGGTCAGTTTGGATTCAACCCAATCTCCTCCACTTTCTTCGTGATGGTGCAATGATAATTCAAGTTCTTAATGATGACTCTGAATCATCATGGTCCTGAGTCATCAAAGATTAAATTATGTTCATAGACAGCTTGTAATTTCTAAAGCAAAAAAAAACAGACAAATGCATTTTAGAAAAAAGTTAGGGGAAAGTTCAAACAAACAAAATCAAGCATCTGGGTAAGTCTAGAATGATCAGAACATTAAATTTATCAATACAATATTTCCCCCAAAGTCCATGTTAATGGCTATTTTAGAAAATCCCAATATAATTCAAGACCAGTTTAATTTATTCCTGTACACAAATAATTTATTCAAGACATTACTTTAATTCAAATCAATAAATAATGAGGTTTGACTATAAAAGTGTAAACAGAAGCCTTGCAAAAAAAAAATCATCCATTGATTTTCTTGCTACAAACCATTAGATTTTTAGTCAGAAAACATTCAGCCAAACGATAATGACAACTATTTGCCTTCCTTAATGTTCAGTGCAGACCAGTACCCAAGGATTTAAGCTTTAGTTATCAAATTAATTGTGAAGACAACTGAAATATTTGGGGTTCCTAAGTAATCACGCATTTCAACATTCAAAGAAGAATTTGACCCCAGACAATAGTTTTTGCTTGTGCATGGGCACTCAGCTACAAGACCAAATTCTGCGGTCAGAGCTCTCCCACCCCTCCCTCTAGTCCCACCCAGATAGGGCGGTATCCAGAATCAGGAGTCAGAGACAACAACCCTCAACCCAGACCACAGACGATAATTACGAGCCAGAAACATGAGCGAGGCTGGAAAGCTTGTGAAGCAGTTCAGTCACTCAGGCAGCAAACTCAAAGATGCTTCAGAGAAGACAAGTTAATATTTCAAAATAGTATCCCTCAAAAGAAAACTATGCCAAATCTGAGCAGGTCTTCCAGAGACAGGGATTGTAGACCAGATGCAGAACTAAACTTTTAAAGATGAATTAAAGCAGTAGAAGAAGGAACAGAACTGGGGACTCGCAAATGTTTATGGTCAGTCGAGACAGGAGGACCTCCATTCCGAAGGCCAGGTGTTGGATGAACACTTAGAATCTGGAATAAAGGATAGATGTGCTCAAAACTTAAGCCAAAATGACTGGGCTGAACTTCAGGGTGACTCCTTCCCCACGCACAGCATTTATTCAAATAAATTAGTATTGTAACTCTTTTCATTACACCTACTGGTGACTAACAGCCCTTTGTCATCCAACAAAACCATGAATTTGATGGAATTTATCAATCTGCTCTTGAAACATTGTGATACTAATACATTAGGTTTACAAACTAAATTTTGTCACAAACTATTTTACCTCACAAAGGGACACAATTCATGAAAATGTCTCTGGATCCATAGAATCAAGAAATATCAGAGCTAGGATATGCATCTAACCCGGTGCTCCTTACCTAGTATCTGTTGTTGGCTATTACAGACCCCAAAAACAAAGAAGGGGAAAATGAGGTGAGGAGAGAGAAACTTAGCAAAGATCAGCATCCCTGGGCAAGCAGGGCAGGCAGAACAGAAGGAAGAGATGATTCCCAAAAGGTGGTAGATCATCTCCCATCACAGACCAAAATAAAAGGCAGACCAACTAATGACTTATATGTGAAAAATTAAAGCATGAAATCACTTGAAGCAATATAGGTGAATATTTGATTTCTATGGGAAAAGACTCTCAATGGAAAAAAATGGAGATGCTAAATTATATAGAATTTTAAACTTCTAACCATGTACTTTAGGGTTTAAGAGTAAATACTTATCCCAGTTTGCAATTACATCCTTATTTTTTGTTCATTTGGTTGATGTCTGTCTCCCCAACAAGGCTATAAGTTACAGGAGGGCAGAGATATCGCCATTGTATTCCCATACTTAGCAAAGTCTCTGGCCTATGTTAACACTTGTTGAATGAATAATGAGGTCAATAGTATGGATGATATTAGGGCTTCAGGCAGGGGTTTGACATCCATAAGGGGAAAGAATAAAAACCTTATACCAGTCTGAAGCAGGGAGCTGGGAGTGGACCTTCTGCGTAAAGCCAGAAACACAAGAGGCTGTTCACTTGGGACATGAGCACTAGAACCTTCTGGATGCCAGTCCAAGGAAGCATCAAGGAAGTTTACCATAGCCCCAGATTCTGGGTAAAACCCATTTACCCACTTAAAATGGAGACAGTCCTGGAGAACACAGGGCTTGGATTTGCTAACTCCTTGAAGGCCTGAAATAGCATTGGATGAAGAAACCAGGAGAGGGGCAAAAAGGGGAAGGCAGAAAGCTCCAAGGACACATTTCAGCTCTGTCCCAATTTTACGAGGGCTGACCCAACCCAGATCTTAACACAGCACTCCAGGGAGTAATTGTAAACATAAAACAACCGTGTCTTGTGGCATTTTCTCTGGCTTTATTGACTAATGAGACATATTGTGTTTTTCAGAATGCCGAAGCAAGTTATGACTTCAGCAGCAACGACCCCTATCCTTATCCTAGGTACACAGATGACTGGTTTAACAGGTAAACTGGCACTTGGGAGCTAATTTTGGCTTTAGCTTATGGGGTTTTATTTTGCTTTGTTTTATTTTTAAGGCTTGAAAATCACCAACAAAATAGCCACAATGATTCACTATATTGTTATTTTTCTTCTTAGTAGCTACACTCTCTAAATTCTTCGATTTTTCATATTATGATACTCCTCTAGGATTATCTTTTAACTATTTTGTTCTGTTGAACTAGGAAATATTTGCTATGTTAGCCTAATAGAGATAAAAGAAAATAGAAATAATAAGAAGTCCTTTTTCAGTCCACTACAATTGATTTAAAACATGCTAATTTCACTTGATCTGTTGAAACTGTGGCAGAGAACACTTTTAACTCATGAGTCTGTGTCTGTATTTTTTTAAGTGTTTCTGCTCTAACCATAAGTGTAATTGGCAGAGGCTTGAAGTATCACTTGGGATAAAGGTCCCAAAAATATAAAACTACTCAAATGGTCCATCCAAAGGTATGATGTTCTTCAGCCTGTTTTGCTACTAAATATGTAGGTGCAGTCTCTTTTTTTCTTCAAGTAAATACCTTACTTAAACAGTTTATCGCATTTAAGAAATATCAAGAAATAAACCTGGGTGGCTTGCTCAATCAGAGAATACTATTATTTTTAAACTTAGTACTTCCCTATTGTTGATGTCCTCAGGTAAAGTTCATGAGAATATATGAATTTCAATTGAAAGTGTGAAAACATATATATATAATTTGTAGAGCACTTTACCCATTTCTTTTACTTCTCATGGTGATCTAAGTAGAAGATAAAACAAATGTTGTCACTCTCAGTTTAGTGGTAAGGAAACAGGCTCAGAGCGGTAGAGTTACTTCTGTGGCCAATTAATATATGTCAGAGCCAAGACTTGAACCCAAGCTTCATAAATGTTTCTAAGTCCAAAATTGTACCGTTCTTTTTAACTGTCATTTTGATTATATAAGCAGGAAGCATAACTTACATAGAGTGGCCAGGAGCATGTCTCCAATGGAATGGGCAGCTTAGACTCTGTCCCTATAGTTAGCAAGTTGACCTGAGACTGTCTGGGTTGGGGACAGGGCACACAGGTTGGGAGGCTTGACAGAGGAAATGCAGAAAAGAATTAAGAAAAAAAAAATACAATCCAAATTTGTAATATTTCAAAAAAATCATTGCTGATATCCAATAGCACAATTCACCCTCTGTCAACTTCATCTGCAACCTGCAAATTATCATGCAATGTTTAGAAGTGTGTCTTTCAGGGTAAGTCTAAGAACTTTTGACATGAAGTATGCCTTAACCCCATGACTTCCAACTGTGGATCCTAGCATACCCTGAGCATAACCCATTTTCAGACACAGGGATATGAAGTAACCAAAGTAAGCCAGGGGACAGACACAATTGGTAATGCAGTCTGGAACCCTGAGTTGAGAAAGATCAGCTCGGCTGATTACCAACTGTCCACATGAGTATTGGAAAGGGCAGTCCCAAAACATATACCAACTACTTGCTATCTCTCTATAGCTAGTAGGTACTAAATGAATCTTTGATGGATTGATCCAGGCATGAAAATATAACATATGGAATGGATACCATATTTTCTAACCCAAACATAACCTTCCCCAACCAAATCTTCCTGTTGTATGTGCTGTAAGAATAGCAGTACAAAAAAAAAAAAAAAAAAA
>JAQZBX010038709.1:0-23293 GCA_029593785.1 Cabassous unicinctus | reverse complement strand
AGTTGTTGATCAATCTGTGTCCTGATTGTCTAGTGAAAACAGAAAAAGTCACCATCAATCTGAATATAGATCCTCAATAGAAGATGTCTGCATTTTGCCCAAAAAGCAGGTGTAATGGCTTCCCAGATGTTGAACCTTTCTTTATCCTCTAGCAATGAGCCACCAGTAAAATTAATACAGACTCAGTGACATATGTCATGGGGTTTGAAGGGGTCAATAGCACAGACAAGCTCCAATTGGTTGACTTTCGGGACCAACATCTGTGGAGAATAATTTTTAAAATATCCCTTTATGTTAATATACCTATGCTTATTAAAGGGATTATATTCCTTTTACCTCATAGAATTTCCAGTTGGATGCTCTCACATGGAAGTCTGGAGTATGAAAATTTATTTATGGCCAGTTTGATATGTGTTTTGGAGCATAAGACACCGTGTTGTTACAAATTAAGTGTGAAGTAGTGAATATGGCATTACAACAGACTGGTCAAACTCTGCTGCATCACTATTTACAACCATTCCCTGGGATGCATAAACAAGATAGGATTTGCAAGAGGACTACTTCAGGTACATTGACTATAGGATGCCTTGCCTATGGTGCCCACATACTCTAGAATTCTGTGTTAGATTATGGCCAACAGCCACAGCAACCACTGAAATTATGTCCTCTATTGATCTAGATTGAATCATTTTTGTCAATGATTTCTCCCTAGCTCCCTACCAGTAATATTCATTTCATTCTCACAAAAGGAAATTCATTTTATATTCCTCTATAAAAAGGAAATTTCTTCAGTTTTTCAAGTTATGTCTATTCCATCCATGATTCATCAGTCTAGTTTTAAAATAATCAATATGAGTTGCAAAATTATTTATGAAAATACCAGTTATCCAAACCTAACCAATTGATCCACCCCTCTAGTTTGTTTTTTATTTTAAGGGGCAAATATTTAAGTAGCAAATAATTTAAGCTGGAATATCCATTCAATTGCAGCTAATGTCACAGCAGCATCCTATGAAAACTTAAACATAACTGTCAAATAATTTGTTCAGGTTCTCTCAGATGACCGTGACTTTTAGGGAATAGAGAGGTAGAGAAATATAGCCCACATTCTTATTCTAAGACAGGAAACCAGGGTATTTTAAAGAAAAAATAATGCAGCTATCAATATATGATCATCTCTAGACTTAGATAGTTCCATCTACCCCAGTCCAGGAAAAGAATGCCATCCATTAATCTCATTCAGTTTAATATATGGTGAATTTAAGATCTCAAATTCAGCACTGTCTCCCAAACCATCAAAGCATGATGCCAGAATGTAATTACACACTTTTATTGTATTTTGAGGACATTTTTCATGCTTAAGAAGAAATACGTATTACCATGAATAAATGAACTTTATTATTCTACAAAAATGATTATTCTAGAGAATATCTATATTTTAATACACAGGAGGAATTCTACAATAGATATTTTTAACATTTACAATCTCTTCCAGTCTTGTCTCAAAAAAGGCATAATTTTATCAGACTATATGATACACAATGTTTCTAGGTATTTTTAACATTTACAAACAATCTCTTCCAGTCTTTTCCCACAAAAGGCATAATTTTATCAGAATTTGTAAGATACACAATGTTTCTGGCAAGACATGATTTTGGTTTCATAGTAGGTTCTGTAATGTAGGTAAAATACCAATATTACAATCAGTTTAGTGAGGCAAATTTAGTGATCAAATTTTAAATATTTGAGTTTCAGGTATCTAAAGTGACAAATTGGCTGAGTTCAAAGTTTTACTTAATTTTATATATTCCATTTAAAATATTCCATGATGTTTTATACACAGGTAATTCCACTTGGTTCTTTCATATAACATACAAATTCTGGTATAGAGAAGAAAATTAAGGCAAAAATTATCAAACACGTACAATTACTATTTTTTTAAATATGTTTTTAAATTTTTTTTAAAGATACTGAGATTACTTAAATGTTACACAAAAAATATTGGGATTCTCATATGCTCTGATCCCCACACTTCCCACATAAACAGCATTCTTCATTCTGTGGCACATTCAATGCACTTGATAAGCACATCCTGGGGTATTGCCACTGAGCATGGACCATAGTTCACTTTATAGTTTACACTCTCTCTCACACAGTTATGCAGGTTATGGGAAGATATATAATGGCCTATATCTGTCATTGCTATGTCATTCAGTATGACTCCCAAGTCCTGGAAAGTCCCCGTATCACACCTGTTTTTCCCTCTCCCTGTCCCCAGAGCCTTTGGTGGCCAATGCCTCCACATCAATGTTGTAATTTCTTCCATTGCTAGAATCACAATAACTCTATAGTAGAATACCAGTAAGTCCACCCTAGTCCATAGTTCATTCCCCAATCCTGAGTGATCTGGGATGGGGATGTCCACTCCACCTCAAACTGAAAGGGGGCTTTGATCCCATACAGCTGATGGATGAGAATTTCTTGCTTGCAGTTGTAGGCACTCTTGTTTCAGTGGTATGATAGTTGTCAATCCTCACCTTCTTGTTAGTTGTCCTGGGTGAATCCAATGAACTGGAGAGTAGTTGTTGCAACTCTGATGAGGCTCAGGGCCCAGGTGGCACATGGACAGCCCAAAGACTCAAGTCTCTTGGATGTACACCTACCAACTCCAGCACCAAGTATAGGTTCAAATAGAAGGGACAGATCAGCCATGTGTAGGGAAGCCATACCTGAGTCCAATTCTATCACTCACAGGAGCACAAAGTCGAAATTTGGCCCCATTGGCAAGGCATCAAATCCTGAGATATCTGCCCACTGGTCAAGTGTGTATGGATTTTTCTACACTCAAAATCTAAGTAAAAGAAATTTGATCAAAAACTATGACTAGCTTTGGAAAAATTTTAAAGATACACATAAAAATATACATTAGTTTTAGAAAATGTACTTAATTCCAAAGCATCACATCTCAAAATGTTTATGGCCTCTACCTTTTGAGGCAAAGCTACATATAATAATGCTATTTTAAAAAAAATGTTTTTATTAGAGAAGTAGTGAACATACAAGAAAATCATGCAAATAGCAGAATTCCCATACAACACTCCTTCACCAACACATTAAATTGTTGTGAAACCTTTGTTTCAGATTATGATAGCATCATCAGACTATTACCACTAATTATGGTCTATAATGTATATTTGGCATATATTTTCCTTACTCCCCATTATTAAGAGATAATTTTTTACTGTAAATGCCAATTAAAAGAGAGCTAGAAAATAATGTATGAACTGAATAATATAGTAAACCCAGAGGTGAATGAGAATTGTGGTTAATAGTACAAATACAGGAATGTTCTATGATTGAGAACAAATGTACATCACTATTACAAGATGGTAAGACTATGGAGATGCACGGTAAAAATACAATTAATGTATTAATTGTTAACTATAGTTAACATCAATATTGTAATACTCCTCCATCAATGTAAAAGAAGTACTGCATTAATAATAAGGTGATGATATTTTTTATTAAGCCTTGAAAATTAATAATAGATCAATGAAAGTCCAGAGCAGAAAAGAACAGTACAACTTTGAATACTATAAGAACATTTCAATAGTGATGGGATCTCTGCACTTAATTGTAAATAAAGGACAGAATGTGGATAAAAGGAAGAGAGAATATAATGAACATTAGAATGTAAATAAGAAATGCAAAGAATAAGTGGATATTGCATGTTATATCATTACATGAATAAATGTGATCACTGAACTAGTAACTATTTTTTAGGGAGAAGAAGGAATGCCCAGAATCAGGGAATATTATGGAGAAAACTGTACATTATTTCTTACTTTAAATAGTGTATTACATGAACAGTGGTCCAGTGGGATCATTATGAATTTCTAAGTGATAGGATGAGAAAATCACATTATAAAGGTGAGTAACCCACATTCAGACATAATAGCTCTCTATTCTCACTGAATGCAAGTGATGATCTTCAAGAAAAAGCAGAGAATAATTTCAGCGATTTTAACCTGAATATGATACAAATAAATGGAAAAAATCATAGAAGTAAAGATACAACATACGTGATAAAATTATTCTGATAGCATATGTGGTAGAAGAAAATTTCAGTTTTCAACTTGTAAACATTAAGATGATAGTAATTCAAATGAATTATATATCAAAGATCAGAGAAACAGAAAAGTAAGCATTCTACTTGGAAGGACAGGTGGAAATGAAAATGGATGTCATCACAGGAAAAGGAGAAAATTGGAGAAATATAGAGTAAGTGGAAACTAAATTTGAAGAGGAGGAAAAATGCAATAATAGTCTTGCATTAGATGGTATATAAGGATAACCAGGAGGGCAATGAAAATAAAGAGTGAGAGGAATATCTACAGATAGTTTGATATAGGTATGGAAATAGATATAAGCAGATATAGAAAAATGATATAGAAAATACAGATGTCATAGGTAATAAATATGAAGCTATACATATATATATGTGTGTGTGTGTTTGTGTGTGTGTGTGTGTAAACATTTTCTGGCTATGACTATGAACATGGACATAGATAACATGACCACTGACCCAAATTTACATCTGACAGTTGCAAATTATACCATTTATACCAGTGTAAATATTAACAATTCTCTATTTTACTCTCAAATAGGTCAATTTTTGGATGATTATTATTATGATCCCAATGTATAGAGATAGATATAGATATATGCATAGACATAACTATAGATTTATGTGTGTGTGTGCACACATGTGTGTAAATTTCTGATACACATAGTTAAGTCTACTCTTTGTGGTTTGATGTATAGATATATCTATTTTTCTATGAATTATTCCAGTTCTTCCTATGAATTCAATCTAAATACATTTCTAAATAGGTAATTTTGTCAATACTATGTGAGCTGTAAACATGTTTTATGACATAAAATCTTTCTGAGGGCACCTTTAACATCTGTGTTTTTAAGCTGTAGATCATGGGGTTTATCATTGGAGTTAGAACCCCACAGAGCATTGAGATGAGCCTGTCTCTGGCTGGGGAGTGTTTACTGGAGGAAGGATGGATATATGTAAATAGTAGTGTGCCATAAAACACACCCACTACAAGGAGGTGAGAAGCACATGTGGAGAAGGCTTTGTTCTTTCCTTCAGCCGACTGTATCTTTAGGATGGCTGATATGATATAGATATAAGAGATAAAGGTGATCAGAAAGGCAGTGATTCCAAAGAAACCTCCTTCCACTAAAACAGGCATTTCTGCCACATACGTGGAAGAACAGGAGAGGGCCACCATTGGAGGGATGTCACAGTAATACTGATTAATATGATGGGATTTACAGAATGACAGGCAGAAAGTGAATGCCGTATGCATAAGGGAATTAAGAAACCCTGTTGCCCAGGTTCCAGCAGTCAGCTGTACACAGCGCACCCTAGAAATGATGAGGGTGTAACAAAGGGGGATACAGATGGCCACATACCAGTCATAAGCATGATGGCCAGAAGGAGGACCTTGGTCCCTGCTGGGGCCACCAGGAAATAGAGCTGCAAAGCACACCCAATCAAAGAAATGCTTTGCTTCTCAGTCAGGAGGTTCTCAAGCATCTTGGGAACAGTAGCTGATGGGCAGAATATATCTAAGAGGGAAAAATTTGCCAAGAAGTAATACATGGGTGTGTGCAGCTTTTTCTCAGTTCCAATGACAAGAAAAATGGCACCGTTTCCCATCAAGGTGACTTGACAGATGACAGCAAAACCACAAAGAGAGGATAACACACCTCGGGGAGATCAGAGAGCCCTAAGAGCATAAACTCATTCAAGATGGTCTGATTGTCCACGTTCATCTCTTCTCTACAAACGAGTCTCTCTGGAGCAAATTAAACCAACATACAAAGATTAGGATAAAAAACCCAGGAGTCTAGTGATAATCAATACTTGGAAAAGAGTTCTGGTAACATCGATGAATTGTGTTAGCACTATTTCAATTATAGGCTTCAATGATTGTAATTACTTTTATAAATATACCATGCAATTATGATATTTCTTAAAATATACATCCTCGGGTTTTTGAAACCATTTTTGACCCCTCAGGTCCATTTGGGATTTCAAAATTCAGTGAAATCTGATGGTGCACTCCCCACCACATCTACTTAGACACTGTAATTTTCTGCCTTGTACTATCTCAAGGCTTACAGTTTTATGGACAGGCTCAATACTAAGTAACTATATGTTAGAAATTCAACATTATTTTTGATATGCAAATTTTAATGCAAATTTTCGTAACTATCACCAACTTGCAGGAACATAATGGAAGTATATGAATAATTAATGAACGAATTAAAGAACTGAGTGCTACTTCTTCAAAAAGTGTTCCTCTTAGAAATAAATAAATATAAGAATGCTTCTAGAACTTCAAAATCATAATATTATAATATGAACCTTAACCTGTCATTTTCTCAAGGATTATACCTTAAAATAAATTAAATTCAGCTTTATATATAAATAAAACTTTGTTGATAATGTTCTCATGAGACCTCAACATGAAACATATATTTGCATACATATTCAATACCTCTTACTCTTAATTTTAAACATTTGTCCATATGGGGTTTCAAATTTATATATGCTAGTACATATTGATCTGATTCACCCCTGTTTAAATTTCTAATTTCATTTCAATATACTAAAATAGCCCAAATATCACAATGTTTTGATAATTTACAAAAATATTTTAGTTTAATTGATGTTCTGTAAATGGATACTTAGATTTTTTTTTCTGTCACTTTAGAAAGTGATATCTTCTGTTTAAAAAATATCACATGTGCTGATGGAAAATTCAAACTGAAAATATGTTTAGACAATAAAATTCAAAAGTCAGGATCTGTGGTCCCCCTACGCTAACTACCACTACTCATTTCTTTTACCTGGTGGAAATTCTTAATGATTCCTTGGCTCAGATAAAATGTTCAGCTTAAATAATACAAAGTTTACATAATGGTCTCTTTAAGCAAATGGAATTATTTGTTCTGCCATTTTCCCCAGAAAGATTTAAATAAGAATTTCTGAAGATTTGTTGGAAGATGTTTTACTTTACTTTACAGCACTGATATTGCTGTTCTTTCATTTCTTTAACCAGCAGCATGTGCTCCAATTGAGAGAAAATAGACTCTTTAAAGTGCTGCTCTTAAATAATGAAACTTTTTTAAAAAAATTACTGTAATAAGCACACAATGCTTAGATAAATTTATTCATTAACAAAAGTTTGTTAAATGAGTGAAAAAAGAAAGGTGGAAGTAAAAAAATCTGCAGTTTTAAACCTTAGTTCTCAAATGTTCAAGATTCTACAAAAGATAATAGGGAATATAAGAAATTAAGGGCACTTTTAGTTACAAAAAGCGCTGATATTTAAGACAATAAATATTAAATTTATATGGAGTACTCATTTTCATTTATACTCACATTTATTATTTTGACTTAGTTTTTCTAAATGAGGACTATGAGAAATAAGTCAATAACCTTCTGAGAAAAACACCATGTCCGTTGTACACCATGCTACATGAGCAATGTGTATCCTCAAAAAATGATAATAACTTTTCCCTTAATTTTCCTCTTGAAAGTTTAAATTTCTAAAGACAAACTTTTAGTCTTTTCATAAATAGCACAGAGTTTGTTCATGTGAGGAGGGAACTTAAAATAACGAAACCCTCCTTTTGAAGCAAAAATCTCAGGTATTTGCCTATATATTAGAAAAATAGAAGTGATATTTTCTTTAATAATACATTGCTGAGGAAAAATTCTATAACTTTCCTTATTAAACAATGGATTGATAGCTTATTTTTTCCTGAATCAGAAAAGCCTTTATGAAGTTCAATCTCCCAACCTGCCTTGTTAGATTACTAGGCATTATCTAACTAGTTTATAAGCATAGGAGTATATGAATTATACATTTTGAAGTCAACATTTTTCATATCAGAAATAGCCAACCATCTATGGAGGATCCAGAGCAAGGGGCACATGGCTAGGATTGGCCTTAACATTGGAAATTATCTAGAAATTAAGTTTCCTGTTATTTCTGAATTACAATTTTACGTCTGGTCAAATGCAATCATGCCATATATGAATCTTCTCTCTGTAGCATATAACTTCAAGTTTCCACTTTATAGAGAAAAAGAAAATGAGTTCATGAAGTAAAATTATCACAAATAGCTCTTAGATCTTAATTCAAAACTTACAATTTATTTAATACATCAATATTAAGGGGATCTTACATTTAAAATTTCTTAGAAAAACAGGTTTTGGAATTGTGTTTTAAAATATATTGTTAAAGAAGCATTCACTACCCTACCTGTTTAACCCAATGAAACTAGACCTGAGTAATCAGAGGACTCAAAATTTCTTCTACAGCGTCATCTCTCCACCTGTTTTTTGATGTCCTTGTTGATAATTAGGTCTCTCAAAACATGCTTTAAATGAAGCAGAAATTTACACATGTAAATTGGATACATGTGTGTCGGTATGCAAAATTTTTAGAACTCAAACAATATTTATAATTTATTTAGCCACCCAGTAATATTATTTAAAAAATACACACTTTATATTACCTGTTTGTTATCTGGTTTCAGCAAGTTCCTTAAATATGTACATTTTCACATCATATTAACATCTTTATAAACATGTAATTGTTTCTTTTATCTTAGACAACTTAGAATTTAGCACAGAATTTTTTTCTTCTCAGTTTCAAAGATTGCATTACCAATACGAGGTCTCAACAAAATGAAAGTAAAATAATCCAGCCAACAAAAATGCAAATTAAAGAAAAACAAACTCCTTACTTATATAGATAGTTAATATTGGAATTTGTTCTATAATTTATATTATGTTTCCTTTTCCCTTAGGGAAAGCAACTATTTTAACTCTAGAGGGAATAAACTTCTCTTCTTTATAAAACTCTTCTTTATAAAACTTTATAAACATTTATAAACATTTATAAAACTAAATTACTACCAACCTAATTAATCAATTTAATATGTTGAAAAAATGCAAATTGTAGAAGATTGACAATTTTGTTTATTTTAATGTTCTAGAGTAAGATACAATAATATTTTTTCCAGGGACTGTATTCCCAGACATAATACTTGTTTTGGGGATGGGTCTGATTCATCATTTTGTTAATTGTCCAGTTCAGGCCCAAAGAATGGAGAGTAGGAGTTGGGTACACATCTGCTGGGTTTTGAGGCTCAAGAGGCATAGGAACAATATGAAGGCTTTAAGTCTCTGAGAAATATACTTAACTGGTAAATTGAAAACTATGGGTTAAAATAAAAGAAGTAGAAAATCATGATTAGGGGATTTATAAATGAGTATTTCATATGGCCATGTGTCTTGTCTATGTTATCTGTACATCCCTAGGTCCCTCAGGAGGACTTTTATTTGAGGATGTGTTTACTGTGGCAGTTTGTGAAGTCTGGCTAAGATCTATATAAGCATAAGCTCCAGAATGAGCTCCCAACTCACTTTATCTCTGAGCTGTAGAAAACTCTGTTTTATTTAATATGTGCCCCTTTTGTTCAAAAGCTTTCTCCAAATGAATTTCTGATTAATCCTTGGTAATAATCTCTGGTTGTCAGGGAGGGTCATCCCTGGGAGGCATGCCCCATGTTGGGGGGAAGGTACTGAGTATATTTGCAGAGTTTGGCATAGAGTGAGGCTACACCAGAATATCAAGGAGGTTTTCAGGAGGTAACTATTAGGCATTAATTATAGTTAGGTTTATAACTAATTAAAATTAATCTTTAGTTTTCATTATTACAAGAATAAGGCTTATAAGTGAAATCCTTAAAGGTAAGGGATTGGCTTATTAGCCTGTTTTCTTTTATTAGGCAAGGCTTATATATTCCAGACGTTTGACCACTTTTTTTTTTAAATATATATTTTTTATTTTTTTAAAGATACTTAGATTACTTAAATGTTACATAGAAATACAAGGGATTCCCATATGCCTTCCTCCCATACACCTCCCAAATTTTCCCAAATTAACATCATTCTTTGTTAGCGTGGTACATTTGCTAAAAAGGATGAAAACATTTTAGAGCATTTTCACTAAGTATGGATTATAGTTTACATTGTAGTTTAGACTCTCTCCTGCACAATTTTGTAGGTTATGGCAAGATATGTAATGGCCTGTATCTGTGATTGTAATGTCATTCAGGACAAATTCCAAGTCCCAAAAATGTCCCCATATTACACCTGTTTTTCCCTCTCCATGCCCTCAGGACCTCCAGTGGCCTCTGCCTCCACATCAATGATATACTTTATTCCATTACTAGACTCATAGTAAGTCTATAGTGGAATGCCAATAAGTCTACTTTAGTCCATAGTTCAATCCCCAATCCTGAGGATTCTGGGATGGTGATGCCCACTCCACCTCTAATTGAGAGGGAACTTTAATCCCATGGGGCAGATGGATGGGACTCTCTTGCTTGTAGTTGTAGACAATCTCGATTCCATAGGATGGTCATTGTCCAACATCATCCCCTTGTTAGTTGTCTTGGTTGAGTCCAATGAACTGGAGAATAGGTGTTCCAACTCCATTGAGATTCATGGCCCAGCTGGTACATGGACAGCCTAAAGATTGCAGTCTCTTTGATGTATACCTTTCCATCCTAGTACAAATTATAGGTTCAAATAGAACGGTCAGAATAGCCATGTTAAGGGAAACCACAACTGAGTCCCACTCTGTCACATGGGCAAGCATAAATTCCAAAGTCTCCCTCTGGCAATTTATGGGCCCTCTGGCAAAACATCAAACTCCTGAGGTAACTGCACCTGACTATAGTATCTGGATGTCTCCAGAGCCATCATGAGGCCCACAATTTGAGCTAGTGTTTACTTTGACCGTCCATGAGCCTTTGCTGAGACATGCATAAGCATAACCTCTGGAATGACCTCCATACTAATTTTGAAGTCTCTTAGCCATATAAACTCATTTGTCTTTAACTTTTACCCCTTTTTGTCAAGGTCTTCTTCCAGTTGCATGGCAAGTTGGTGCTTGGTAGTAATCCCTTGGTGCCAGGGAGACCTCATCCCCAAGAGTCACATCCCATGCTGGTGGGAAGGTAATGCATTTATATGCTGAGTTCTGTTTAGAGAAAAGCCACATTCGAGCAACAAGGAGGCTCCCAGGAGTTAACTTTTAGGCACCCTATAATACTTGGCTAAGTATCAGTTTCAAGAGTAAAGTTTCATAAGTGCAGTCATCACTATTAAAGGCCCATCAATGGAATATCTTCCTTCATTAGTCATTGGCCCTGTTCTCAGGGTATTCTTGCTGTTCCATTAGACAATGTGACAGAGCTCCCCAGGATGGGAATTTGATATTCATTTGGGTATTGTCTGAATCTCCACCCACTGTGACAATGCTCCACGAACATTTGAATACATTTATCTGCCTTATATGTATGCTTAGGTGAATCTCTTCCCTTGTATCCCCCATCACAGACATCCCACACAAATGATCTTCCACTGTCATAGTTATAACACTTCTGTGATCCACAACTTCTTCAAAAATGAAGCCAAAAAAACAGACAAATACAATTAATAAGAAAATGGAATAATGATGGCTTAAAAATAAGAAATAAAATACCAAATAAATTTTCAAAAGGAAAAAAATAAAAAAATATTTGGAATAATAAAAAATAATGAAAAAATATTTAAATTTCTTTGATATTATGTCTTTATCACTGTAAGATCTCTTGTGTTGTATGTATAGTGACATTTTCCTCCACCTATTCCCCCAGTGTCTTACTTTTTTCATTTGGTGTTCAAAGAAGTTTTAGATTACAGAAATGTCACATACAGAATATAGAGGATTCCCATATACCCAACATCCTCCCCCTTTTCCCTCTTCCCTATTAATAATATTTTATATGTGTATAGAACATTTGTTGCAATTGATGTACAAATATTGAAACATTAGTATGAACCTTGGTCGATGGTTTACATTATGGTTAACATTTGGACCTTGCACTTTTATAAATTTTGATGAAATTTAACATGACCTATATCCATCATTGTGAGATCATGTAGAACACTTCCATTGCCCCTTGAATGCCCCATGTTCCATCTATTCTATTCTTCCCTTCCCCACCCCTCAGGAACCAAAGCAAACATCAGGTTTCACTCCTTGAACAAGTTTCATAGTTACTTGCAACATTGAGGGCTTGACACACTGGTCTGTCCTCCCCTATTAGGCACTGCCTATGCTCTTGAAAAACTCCCACCCCTGTATTTGAGAATCTAGCAGGATGTCCCAGGATGGGAGTCCAATACCTTCATGCTCATTATGTTGGTCTCCACCTACTGATAGAACCCATTATGACAAGATGAACACTCACACACTCCCTAGAAGCCTGCCCCAGGTGTGCCCTGTACTGAATAACCCCCACATTCAACACTCTAAACCAGAAGCCTTCCCCTGTCATGTTGCCAAAAGAACATACCCAATGTTGTACTTTTAACCACATACCTGCCAATTCCCAGTGTTCACCTGCTCCCTCACCCAAACTTCTCCCTTATTCCATGGACAGTCCAACCTACCCCCCCTACCAAACCCCTGACAAACCAGCACTGTCCAACCCAAAAATATAATTGCACCACTGTCATGCTCCTCCACTGCAGAACTAAACATTTCCATCTTATCATAGGTTTTGCCCATATGGGCATTGGTTCACAAACTTCTTTTCCCTTTTTGTCTCCTGTAAACTTATCTTCCAGATTCTAGCACTGTGAGTCTGCTCAATTTACTTGATTCATATGAGTGAGCTCATGTAATACTTGTGTTTCAGTGCCTGGCTTGCTTCATTCAACATAAGGTCTTCAAGATTCATCCACGTTAACCTGTGTGTTAATATTGCATTCCTTCTTACAGCTGAGTAATATTCCATTGTATGTATGCACCACATTTTGTTTATCCATTCAACTGTTGATGGGCATTTGGTTTGATTCCACCTTTTGGCAATAGTGAATAATGTGCATATATCTTTTTGTGTCCTTGCTTTCAATTCTTCTGGGTATATACCCAGCAGTGGAATTGCTGGATCATATTGTAGTTCAATTGTTTGTTTTTAGAGAAACCACCAAACTGTCCTCCACAATGGCTGGATCATTGCACATTCCCACCAGCAGTAGATGAGGGTTCTCATTCCTCCACATCCTCTACAACACTTGTAGTACTCTGTTTTTTTAATAGCTGCCAGTCTAATGGATGTAAGATGATATCTCATTGTAGTTTTGATTTGCATTTCCCTAATAGCTATTGAGTGTTGAACATCTTTCCATGAGATTTTTAGCCCCTTGTATTTCTTCTTTGCAGAAGTATCTATTCAAAACACTTGAACATTTTTTTAAATGGGTTGTTTGTCTTTTTATTTTTGAGGTGTAGGATTTCTTTATATATGCAGGTTATTAGGCCCCTATCAGATATATGTTTACCAAATGTTTTCTCCCATTGAGTAGGCTGCATTTTCGCATTCTTGACAAACCCCTTTGAGGTGTAATAGTTTTTAATTTGGAGGATGTCCCATTTTTCTATTTTTTTTCTTTTGTTGCTCATGCTTTGGGTGTAAAGTTCATGAAACTGTTTCTTAATACAAAATCCTGTTGATTCTTCCCTTCATTTTCTTCTAAGTTCTTTATGGTCTTGACAATTAAATTGAGATATTTGTTCCATCTTGAGTTATTTTTTTTTATAAGGTGTGAGTTAGTGTTCCTTTCTCATTCTTTTGGATAAGGATATCCAGTTCTCAAAGCACCATTTTTTTGAAGAGGCTATTCTCTCCCTGTAGAATGGGATTGGTGGCCTTGTCAAATATCACTTGACTGTATATGTTAGGGTCTGTACCAGACTTCTCAATTCAGTTCCATTGGTCAGTAGGTCTATCCTTGTGCTAATACCATGCAGTTGTGACCACTGTAGCTTTGTCATATGTTTTAAAGTAAGGTAGTGTGATTCCTCCTATTTCATTTTTCTTTTTCAGCAAGTCTTTGGCTATTAAGGTTTTCTTGCCCTTCCAAATAAATTTCATAGTTCAGTTTCCAGTTCAGTAAAAAATTGTGTGGTGATTTTTATTAGGATTGCCTTAAATCTGTAGATCAGTTTGGGTAGGCTAGACATCTTAATGTTGTTAAGTCTTTCTATCCATTAACAGGGAATATTCTTCCATTTATTTAGGTTTTCTTTGATTTCATTTAAAAGTGTTGTGTAGTTTTCTGCATATAAATCACTTACATCTTTAGTTAAATTTATTTCTAAGCATTTGATTCTTTTAGATGCTTTTGTAAATGGGATTTTTAAAAATTTCCTCTTCAGATTGCTCATTATTGTTGAACAGATATGCTATTGATTTTTACACTATAATCTTATAACCTGCCACTTTATTAAACTTGTTTAAAAGCTATAGAAACTTTGATGTAGATTTCTCAGGTCTTTCGATTTATAGAATCATATTACCTGCAAATATTGAAATTTTAACTCTTCCTTTCCAATTTGGATGTCTTTTATATCTTTTTCTTGACTAAGTGCTCTAGCAAGTACTTCTAACACAGTGTTAAATAAGAGCAGTGAGAGTAGGCATCCTTGTCTTGTTCCAGATCTTAGAGGGAATGCTATTAGGATTTCACCATTGCAGATGATGTTAGCTGTGGGTTTTTCATATATACCCTTTATCATGTTAAGGAAGTTTCCTTTTTTTTTTCTGTCTTTTGAAGTGTTTTCATCAGGAAATCATTCTGTACTTTTGTTGGATGCTTCTTCTGCATCTATGGAGATGATAATGTGATTTTTCTTCTTTCAATCAGTTTATGCTTTTATTACATTGATTGATTTTCTTATGTTGAATCTTCCTTGCATACTAGGGATGAAATCCACTTGATCATGGTGTATACTTCATTTGATGTGTCTTTGAAAATGATTAGCAAGTATTTTGTTGAGTATTTTAGCATCTAGTTTCATTAGAGAGATTGTTCTGTAGTTTTCTTTCTTGTGGCATCTTTGTTTGGCTTTGTAATTAGGCTGATGTTGGCATCATAGAATGAGTTAGGGAATGTCCTTTCCACTTCCATTTTCTGGTAGAGTTAAAGCAGAATTCGTGTTAGTTCTTTCTCGAATTTTAGATGAATTTACCTGTGAACTTGTCTGGTCCAAGCCCTTCTTAGTTGGGAGGTTTTTGATGACTAATTCTATCTCGCTACTTTTAATTGGTCTTTTGGGTTCATCAATTTCTTCTGTCATCAGTGTAGGCTGCTTGTGTGTTTCTAGGAATTTGTCCATTTCCTCTAAATTATCCATCTTGCTGGCATATAATTTTTCAAAGTATCCTCTGATGATTCTTATTATCTTTGTGAGGTCAGTGGTAATATCCCCTTCCTCACTTCATATTTTCTGTAGTTGCAACATCTCTCTTTTTTTCTTTGTTAATCTAACAATAAGATTGTTAGTCAATTTCATTAGTCTTCTTGAAGAACCAGTCTTTGGTTTTGTTTATTTTTTTTTCTAGTGTTTTCTTATTTTCAATTTTATTTAGCTCTGCTCTAAACTTGTTATTTCCTTCTTTCTACTTCCTTTGGAGTTAATTTGTCATTTTCCAAACCTCTATGTGTGCAGTTAGGTCTCTGATTTTAGCTCTTTCATCTTTTTTAATATAGGCATTTATGGGTATGAATTTCCCTCTCAGTACAGCTTTTCCTGAATCCCATAGATTTTGATATGTTGTGTTGTCATTTTCATTCATTTTACGTAGTTCCTGATATTTTTTTAAATTTCCTCCTTAGCCAACTGTTTGCCTAAGAGTGTGTTGTTTAACTTCCATAACTTTGTGCCTAATCTCTTTCTCTTCCCCTTACTGATTTTCAACTTCATGCAGTTGTGGTCAGAGAAATTATTTTGTATAATTTCAATTTTTCTGAATTCATTTAGTTGTTTTGTGGCCTAACACATTGTCTATCCTGGAGAATGATCCTTGTGCACTTGAGAAGCATGTGTATCTCACTGTATTTGAGTGTACTGTTCTGTATATGTCTATTAGGTCCAGATCCTTTAATGTATTATTCAAAGTTTTTGTTTCTTTATTGATTCTCTGTTGAGATGTTCTGTCTAATGGTGATAATGGTGTATTAAAGCCTCCACTATAACTGTAGATGCATCTCTTTCTCCACTTTTCCAGTGATTGCCTCATGTATTTTGAGGCACCCTTTTTTAGGTGCATCAGTGTTTAATATTGTTCTTTCTTCTTGATAGATTACCCCATTTTATTAATATATAGTGCCCTTCTACGTCTCTTACAATAGTTTTGCATTTAAAGTTTTTTTTTGTTTTGTTTTTTGTTTTGTCTGATATAAGTATAGCACTCACAACTTTTTTGGTTATTATTTATTGTAAAATTGTTTTCCAGTCATTCACTTTCAGCCTTCTTGCTTCCCTGGATTTAAGGTGAGTTTCTTGTAGACAGCATACAGATGGGTCATATTTCCTCATCCATTCTACCAATCTGTGTCTCTTGACTGGTGAATTTAATCCATTAACATTCAATGTCAATGAATTACTTTTATTACTCTTATTTTCTTTAGGATTATGTATGCTATATATTGTTTTTATTTCTCTTTTTATCATGTTAATTGTTCTTACACTCTTCTCCAACTCTCTCTCACTTCTTTTTCCTTTCAACCTGCAGAAATCCCTTTAGTATTTCTTAAAGGACAGTTTTATTTTTGACATATTCTCTTAATTTCTGTTTATTTGTGAATATTTTGAACTCTCCCTCATTTTTGAATGCCAGTTTTGCTGGATAGAGAATTCTTGGCAGGCTTTTTTTTCTTTTAGCACCTTAACTATGTCATACCACTGTCTTATTGCCTCCATGGTTTCAGATGAGAAATCACCATTTAATCTCATGAAGCTTCTCTTGTATATGATAGTTCTCTTTTTTCTTGTTGTTTTCAGTATCCTCTCTTTGTCTTGAGTATTATACAGTTTGACAAGTGTATGTTTGGAGTAGGCCTGTTAAGATTTATACTGTTTGGGGTGTGCTGCAATTCCTGGGTATGTATACCCATCTCCCTCAATAAAGTTGGGAATTTTTTAGCCATTATTTCCTCCAGCACACCTTCTGTCCCTTTTCCCTTCTCCTCTCACTCTGGGATGCCTGTAATGTGTATGGTTGTGCATTTTGTTTTGTCATTCAAATCCCTAATTCCCTGCTGGGTTTTTTTTCTATCTTTTTATGTTCTCTTCTACTATCTGTTTGATTTCAGATGTACTCTCTTCCACACCACTGATTCTTTCCTCTGCCTGTTCAAATATGCTTTTATGTGCTTAGTGTATTTTTGATTTCTTGGGTTGTGCCATTCATCACCATCATGTCCATTAACTTTTTGTGTATGTTTATGATTTCTTCAGTGTGTTCTCCCAGTGTCTTCTTAATATCCTTAAACTTTTCTTTCACTTCACTAGGTTGATTCATGTTATTTATTTGGACATGTTTGATTAGTTGTTTCATGCTTTGTATCTCTTCCTGGATTTTAGGTTGTTCATTGAACAGGGCCATATCTTCCTGTTACTTATTATGGCTTGTGATTTTTTATTGGTGTATAAGCATCTGTTTATCTTGATGGGCTTATTCAGCTGATTAGCTTCTCTGTCTACTCTAAGGTTTTATTTTGTTGTTATTTTTGCATGTGTGGTAATGTTTCACTTTGATACTTTGTTCCTCTTATTCTATTCCTTGCTTTTGTCTATGTTCCTTTGAAATAAAATTAGGACCTTAAAAAGAAAGAAATAGGAAGAGAAAAAGAATAATATGAATAGTGTATCTAAAAGTAGGAGAGAAAACATGCATGACCTAGGAAAATGAATAATTAACATGAGTGAGATGTATAGAGGTATAAGATTTAAAAAGTGGAATAGAAAAAAATGAAATAAGATGCAGATTAGAGAAAAATATAGAGAATAAATTGAAAGGCTGGAATGATGAGAAGAGAGGAAAAGAAAAAAGAAAAGAGAAAAAGACAAAAAAAGTAAAAATGGGGAAAAAAGAGAAAAAAAGGAGAGAGAGAAACAGAAACAAAAAAAATTGAAAACCATACAAAAAGAGGTGGAATGAAAGAAAAACAACTGAAAACAGAAGATAGCAAGGTGAAGGAGAGAAAAGAAATAACATAGAGAATATCAGTAAACAACAGAAAATAAAAGAAAAACCATAGAAACAAAGGAAGGGGAAACACAACAAACAAGAAATAAGATAGCAGCATCTTTAAAAAATAAAAAAATAAAAAAGGATGAAAAAAAGCAAAAAAAAAAAAAAAAGCAAAAAACCAAAATAAACTTGGAAAAACACCTTTCCCTCTTAGACCCCTAAGAATCTTCTCAGGCTGCTGGTATTCAGCAACCAATCACCCTGCAGCTTGTTCTCTTCAGGTTTTGAACCAGGATTTAGTGGATAAAATAAAGAAAATAAAAAGGAAACTTTAAAAAATAATAGATCCAACAAAAGCTAATACAAAGAAAGTGTCTATATGTTCCTATTCATAAAGTTTTAGCTGGATGCATGATAACCCTGTGGATCACTTCTCTAAGAAGAGCCAGGAATTAACCTTGGACCTCATATATGTAAGGCAGGAATTCTTCCACTGAGGTAACCTTTCTTCTTTGGTTTGACAGCCATTCAGAAGGTTATCCACCCCCTTTCCCCTGGAAATGTTAGGTTCCTGGAAGTTTACTAGAGTCCTGCTGATCAGATGTCTGTTTTTCCCAGTCACCACCCTGATCTACTTCCTCTTTTTATCTGGGTGGCTGGCTATGACAGCCTGCCTAAGGAGATCTTGCTCCTCTTTCCTTGTCAAGCTGAGGTTCCTTCCAATATTAAAGGGGGGCTCAGCTCACAAAATTCACTGAAAAGAAACCACACCTTCACAGATCTCTTTTTTCCCAGTAATCTGCCCTCACACTCTGTTTGGAGCTGGGAGCCATCTAAGCTATATGCCCTGAGAGCAGGATATATGTGCCACTTCCAGCCACAGGGAGAGCAGCTCACGATTTTCCTTTGGCTTCTTTATCTTTCCAGTACTCTCCTAGATGATTCAGAACAGCTTTCCATTCTATATATATCCAAAGCAGTTGGCAGGGAGGAAGATGTCTGCTCTCTTGCCAGTTAGATATAATTCACTAGGAGATTTACCCTCACATAGTATCTAGAGGTGGGGAAGGGGAGAACTTCCCGGCATCTGGGAGGTTTAATAATTCATGGTTTGTTATTTTGGTTACTTTGTCTCTCTGTCGCTCACTCTCTTGGGTGTTCTGAAGCAGTGTCATGATCTGCTCTACCCCAAAGCAGGTCCCCAAGGCAGCCTTTGGTTCTTTCTCCATTGTTTTAGTGAGAGCTGAGCCTTATCTGCCCAACCCAATGGCCATGTTCCCACAATCCCCCCTTGAACATCTTATTTAAGAAAGTATGAGGATTTCCCCAGGAGGGAAGTTTAATTTTCTATTAGCTACTGTGATGCCCTCTATCAAATTATTTTGTGTGTAATTTCATCAGATTTTGTGGTTTCAGTCATAAAGCCTCCATATTTTCATGTGATAAACATTTAATTTTTGTTTCAGAAGTACCAGAATTCCCTTTGTAGTACAGTTCCTTTAACAACACCTTCAGGAAAATATATTTAAAAAAACCTATAATCCAAATAATCCAAAAATGGGGATGATCAACCATTAAAATTGTTACTCATCCTCCAATGACCAGAAAATATTACTGAATGATCTAAGAAGTAATATTGAAGAATTTTTTTCTGGTAGAAATTTGAATGGGGGAAATATTCATAAAGCTTGAAACTCCTGCCTTCTTCACAAGCTTCATGAAGTATACTTTCTTAATGATGTAAGGAAGCCAGGTTAAAAATAAACTTCAAACTATCAAAGATCATTGAAATCACAAGAATTGCTACGAGAAGCAGCTTCTAAATAGTTCCCCGCTATTTCCACACTCCATTGATGTAGTTCTCATGGTGGAGCCCTCACATGAAGCAACATTCAACCGAGACAGGAAGTTAGTCTAAAAAAAACTGGCGAAATTAGTCATACTTAGAGGTTACATACTGTGTCCAAGTAATGCAAAGGACAAAAAGGAGAGGATGAATCAAGAAATTTGTACAAATCAGACATTTAAAAAATAAACAAAACAAACCTTCATAATACAAATGCTGTTTTCATTGAAATAAAATATTCAGCTGATAATGGTATGATGATGAGAATATGAGATATCTATAAAAATGTCAGAAAACATTAAGTATTTGGCAATGCATGGCCTAAACTGATGTATGTTTGTTTTTAAAGCAGGTATGATACATGGAATTTTGAAAGTAAAATTGCTTATACCTTTAGCAGTAGACCCTAATAGAAAATAGGTAGTGAAATACTGAAAATTAACTACAGCTTTTGTCTTTAAAATCCAACATAAAGTTTTTGACTTCTTCGGGAGTGAATGTAGCTCAGTGGTTGAGCATCTGCTTCCCATGTACAAGATCCTGGGGTCAATCTCTATTACTTCTTAAAAATGTTTTTGAGTTCTATATAGAATATTATAAAAATATAATGAAATTTTGAGTACAATAAGTATTGTTCATTTTTATATAAATGACATATATTTCTGTACTTATCTCTTTTTTTGCATTATTTTTATGCTGGAAAGTTCCAAACAATATTATACTTACAGTTTTCTTATTATAAATGTATTGTTTTTTAGGACTTTTTTCTTGATTTTCAAGATTTACCTATGTTGTAGAAATTATCATTTTTATGGCAGAATAATATACCTTAAAATCATTATGCTGAGTGAAATAAGCCAGACATGAAGGGAGAAATAATGTATGAATCTGATATAAGAAGTATGTAAAATAAGCAAATTTAAAGAAAAAGAAAAGAGATTAGAGGTTTTGGGAGCCAGGACGTGGAGGAATTGTGAGATATATTTTTCTAAATGGGTGCATACTATATGTTGTGGTGGATGAAAAAGTCTTGGTAATAGAACGTGTTGATGAGACCATACTACAAAAGTAATTAATGCAAATGGTTTGTAAAATAAGAATGTTTAAAATGGCAAATTTTATGTTCACAATAAAAATTTAGAAAAATAAATATACTGTGTTTTTTATTTGTTTTGACTTGAGAAACATTTACTTTCATGTATTTAGGATTCATTAATTAAATTACTCTGTGGTATTTATCAGGTAATTGACCTCTTTTAGTGATTTTCAAATCTATGTGAATTAAATTGTGCATTGTAATGCTACTACTACACATGATTATCCTGATTGTAACTATTCAATTCATTCACTTCAAAATCCATGTAAAGCTGAGAATTAATATTAAGATCAAATCAAATGTGACTATAATTTTAATAACATTTTTATAAAGCTACTTATAATTTAAAAATAATTATCAGATATTAAAAAAATATTTAGTTGTAACATGAATTAACATGATATTATCTCCAAATATCCCATTACAGAATTTTGAATTTTTCTATATACTAATCCTAATTCTTTTTAATTAATTAATTTTCAATGGGAATATCTAAGAGATGTCTGAGTTTGTGCCATAGACAAAGGATATAATGCACAAATTATTTTCTAGGTCCCACTTTCAATTACCAAAGGAAGGCTATTTATTTGTTATTATGACTTTTTAGTATAGTCAATATCACAGGACATGTACAAAATATTCACTTAGAAAGTTTAACCCACAAAAGATTTTTAAAAAATCTAAATAAGAAATATTTACCCTATAGTTTCTGTTGAGTTATAGCAATATTTACAGTAAAGTCTTTGATCCATTTTGAGTTACTTTTTGTATATGATGTGAGGTAGAAGTCCAACTTCATTGTTTTGCATGTGGAAATCTAGTTGTCTTATCACCATTTGTTGAAAACATAATTCTTTTATTTTTTTTAATGTGTTTTTTTTTTCTTTTTTTTTTTTTTTTTACAAACAAATACTCCTCCTTTATCTTTCTCCACCTCCCCTGGTGATTTCTAATCTGCTTTCTATTTCTGTGAATTCGCTATTACTAGTCATCTCTTAGAAGAGACATCATAAAATTTTTGTTCTTAAGTAACTTGCTTCTTTCACTAAGCATAATGTTTCAAGGTTCCCCCATGTTGCAGCATGTCTAATAATTCATTTTCTCTTAAAGCTGAATAATATTCCATTGTGTGCAGGTAATACATTTTGTTTATAAATTCATTTGTTGATGGACATTTGTGTTTCTAGATTTTCAGTATTCTGAATAATGCTTTTGTAAATATTAGTGTATATACTTTCAATTTTGTGTTCATCTCTTCGTGAATATACCTAGAAGTGGGGATGCTGATGTAGCTGGGTCAAATGACAGTTCTATATTTCACTTTCTGAGAAATAGCTGTATTGTTTACACAAGTGGCTGCACTATTACACATTCCCACTAATTTTCTGCATCCAACAATTGTTATTTTCCTTTTTTAAAAATAATATCCATAATTGTGAGTATGAAGGGGCAACTCATTATGATTTAGATTTCCATGTCCCTAATGGCTAATGATTTATAGCATCTTTTCACGTGTTTATTGGCCATTTTTTGTATTTTCTTTAGAAAAATATCTATTTAATCCTACTAATTATTATAACAAAATTTTTTTCTGTTGTACATAGACAAAGTTAGAAATATTCACCTTGCATCTTTGCATACCACTATTCAGTGTCTTAAATGACTATTGTGACTAGTATATAACCAAAGGGACAAATTGCTAACAATTTGCTAACACCTGATATTTGAATATTTATATTTTTAGTTATACAAAGATATTATTACATGAAAATCCTATTCTTTATATAAAGATGCAGACAAGCTTTGAATGAAGCACCTTGAAGTGATTTTTTT
This sequence comes from Cabassous unicinctus, assembly GCA_029593785.1. Taxonomy (NCBI): domain Eukaryota; kingdom Metazoa; phylum Chordata; class Mammalia; order Cingulata; family Chlamyphoridae; genus Cabassous; species Cabassous unicinctus. The sequence goes on along the minus strand of JAQZBX010038709.1, from coordinate 323 downwards.
CCTTGGTCTCCGTTGTCTGTGAATACAATATCTAGCTTTATCTCCTGGCCTGTCAGTAGCAACATGTAATCACCGATGTGCTTCCAGCTGTTGCTTGTTGAGTCTTATTCAGAGGGACTTCTGGTCATACTGGTTAGTACTAAGAAGTGATACAATTAATTTTTAATTTGCAAGGATGAAATTATGAGAGGATAGTGAGTCAAAACTGAAGGAAGAAATCAAATAGATCTCAGGGATCCAAGAATGGATGACTGTGCTCTATCACCAATGCTGTACACTAAACATAAGTGTTTTACTGAGGTTTTTCAAACCAGATAAGTTTT
>JAQZBX010038708.1:0-23306 GCA_029593785.1 Cabassous unicinctus | reverse complement strand
ATATATATACACCTGTTGTAAAATCACAGTAATCAAATCAGCATAGTACTGGCACATGGGCAGACATATACACCAGTGAAATTAAATTGAGAATTCAGAAATGAACCCTTACATTTACAGCTCCTTAGTTTTTGACAAGAATGCCAGGTCCACTCAATTGGGAAAGAATAGTCTTTTCAACAAATAGTACTGGGAAAACTGGATGTTCATATGCAAAAGAATGAAACCAGACCCCTACCTCTCATCACATACAAGTGCAATTCAAAATGGCTTAAAGTCCATAAATATAAGAACTAGAACTGTAAAACTCCTAGAGGAAAACATAGGGAAGCATCTTCAGGACCTTGTATTAGGGAATAGTTTCTTAGACTTTACACCAAAAGCACAAGCAACAAAAGAAAAAAATACATATATGGGACTTAACCAAAATTATAAAGTTTTGTGCATCAAAGTATTTCATCATAAAAGTGAAAAAGACAACCTATAGAATGGGTAAAAATATTTGGAAACCACATATTCAATAAAGGTTTAATATCTAGAATATGTAAATAACTACTATAGCTCAATAACAAAAAGACAAACAACCCAATTAAAAATGGGGAAAGACTTGAATAGCTATTTTGCCAAAGAAGATATACAAATGACCAAAAAGCACATGAAAGATGCTCAACATCAGTAGCCATTAGGAAAATGCAAATCAAAAACACAGTGAGCTACCTTTTCTCACCCACAAGAATGTCCAGTTTTTAAATATGAAAATTAGGAGTGTTGGAGAAGATATGGAGAAATAGGAGCACTCATTCATTGTTGGTAGGGATGTAAATGGTACAGCATCTGTGGAAAACAGTTTGGTAGTTCCTCAGAAAGAAAAGTGTAGAATTACCATATGATCCAGCAGTCCCACTTCTAGGTATCTATCCAAAAGAATTAAAAAAGGAATTAAACAGATATTTGTCCACATAGCTTCATAGTGACTTAATTCACAATTGCCAAAGGATGGAAACAACCCAAGTATCTACCATACAATGGATTATTATTCAGACATTCAAAATGAATAAAGTTTTGATATATGTGACAACATGGATGAACTTTGAAGACATCATGTTGAATAAAATAAGCAAGACACAAAATGACAGATATTTTATGATCTCATTGATAAAACATAATCGGGATAAGCAAATTCATAAGAAACAGATACTAGAATACACATTACCGGGGATAGGGTGGGAGTAGGGAATGAGGAATTAATGCTTAATCAGTACAGAATTTCTATTTGGGGTGGTGGGAAAGTTTTTGTAATGGATGGTGGCAATGGCAGCACAACACTGTGAATGTAAATAACACTACAGAATTATATATTTGAATGTGGTTAAAATGGAAAATTTTAGGTTGTATATATGTTACTAGAATAATAAAAAAATACTTTAAGCTGTACATCAGAAAGCATGAACACATATAAACTATGGACTATTGTTAATAGTACTTATTTTTGTTTCCTAGGCTGCTTAAAGCAGGTACCATGAAATGGTTTCAGCTTGAACAATGGGACTTTATTAACTTACAAGCTTACAGTTTTGAGACTGTGGAAATGTCCAAATCAAGGCATCATCAAGCCAATGCTTTCTTACTGAAGATCAGCTGCTGGCGATCCTTGGCTCCTCTGCCACATGGCAAGGCACGTGGTCACATCCATCGGTCTCTCACTTCTCTTCTGGGTTTCTTTGCTTTTGGCTTCTTGGCTCTGTGGCTTTCTTTCCCTCTCTCTGTATTCACTTCATTTATAAATGACACCAGTAAGAAGATTAAAACCCATCCTGAACGAGGTGGGTCACAACTTAACTGAAGCAGCTTCATCAACAAGTCTTACTTACAATGGGTCCACACCCACAGGACTGGATAAACTTCAAGAACATGTTTTTCTGGGATACATACATTTTCAAATCACCACAGTATTATTATAATATAATATTATAATTATATTGTTTCATCCACTGTAACCAAGGAACCACCCTAATGTAAACTATGTGTGTGTGAGGAGTGAGTATGGGAATTCTGTCTTTTCTGCTTGCTTGCTTTTTTTTATAAACCTACAACTTCTGAAATAAATAAAGTCATGAGTCCCTACAGCCACAATCAACTGAATTCGACAACAACCAGAATAAGCTGAGAAGAAGATGCTGAAGTCCAGATTGGAACTTAATCCTGACCCACACCTTGATTTCAGCCTTGTTTGGCCATAAGCAGAGAACCCAGTCACCTTCTGCCTAGACTTCTGACTTGCAGAACTGTGAGATAATAAATGAATGTTATTTTGAGCCACTAAGTTTGTGATAATTTGCTCTGTAACAATAGAACACTAATACATTCTTCATACATATTACACCTAGAATTGCATATCCAAAATTTCAAAAAGTAATTACCATTTGTCTATAAAATGTGGTGACTAGCCTATTTGCAAACTGTTGACAAGAATACTCAGAAAATGTATGAGAGCTATGAGTATGGTGCTATGCAGAGGGCAAATGGTTAAAAATGGTAGAATGGTACTTATCTTTAAGCCAAGACTTTATTGATGGCCCCTGGCAAATAGTAAGCAATTCAGAATACCTATATACCATGATTGCCAGTTAAATCTCAGTTCTTTTTTTTTTTTTGAGGAACCGGGGCTGGGGATTGAACCCAGGGCTTCGTTTGTGGGAAGCTGGCACTCAACCACTGAGCCACATCGGCTACCAAATCTCAGTTCTTAATGACCTGATTGGAATAAGCAACCTGCTTTGGGAACCACTGCTGAAGACTGCAGCAGACTTTGTGGACTAGAACTTAGTATATCATAACCCTTGACTTCTCACCGAGAAAGTGATGGAACAAAAAAGAAGGAGGGCCTCGGTTATTGTTACTCAGAGTGCCGTCATTTAGACATTCTCATATGAACTAAGTGTTCTGTATAAAGAAATTCAAAAGGCTTGTTCTTTATAAGGGAAAATAAATGTATCATCTCTTGCCACCACATATAAACTGTATTACTCTTCTGTAACATTCCCATGGCCAAATGAAATGTTGAGAAAACCAACCTTTTTGAGGGGGTAGGGGATCAGGCAGAATATTCCAGAAAAATTCAAGTTTTTGGATTTTCAAGTGAGGAGTAGGAAAAAAATGCAGTGACAGAAAAACTGTCATTTGTTGTACTTGACAGGTGGATAATAATTTTTTTCCACCTAGGTAAATTCAAGGCAACCAATTGCATTGTTGTTTGTTGAGAAAAGCTACATTTGTCCAAATATGTGAAAAAATAATAAGCTTTCCCCTCCCCTGCAAGAATTGTTGTGTGTATGCTGTTCCCCCAAAATTGAACAGACCTTGCTTGCAATACCCCCAGAAACTCCATGACTCTGGGAGATGAAAGGAAGATGATATTTGACCTATTTAAATTATTCTAGAATTTCTTAGTTGCTCGTATTTCAAACAGTAGAGAATTTTTGAATTACTTTTTTTTTTTCCATTTGTGCATTTATGGAACAAGTGGAGGTGAAAGGGAAGATGGTAGTGGTGGACTATGGGCTTTTTGTTTTGGGCAGTCTACGTTTATTTTATTTTTTTTTTAATTTCAAAAAATTAGAAATTTTAGAAATCCTAAATTCATAAACTGCTCTAGAATTCTCCTCCCACTGGTCTTTTTGGCAATTGTGTGACTTAGTCAGAAAAAGGACACCTGCCCCCTCCCACACATACACATTAGGAACAGTGAGTAACACATGCTCTTTTGCTTTAAATGGCGTCACGTTTGTTTTCATCTGGATCTTGTTACCTTGAACGACACATAAAGCATTTCTTATTGAAGTGGCCAAAACATGAATTTCTTAATCTTTTCTCCTAACTATACTGTAGTGTATGGTATATACATAAAGCCAACACCCCTTGTACATATGAACATGGATATGATGATTTCTACATGTTTTCTATGGCTGTGTAGCTAGGTTGGAGCACATGAGAAGGGTTAACTGCCCTCCCACACTCTGTTTTGTTCAGTGCTCTAAGCTTTCAGACAAATATCTCTTTGTTTTTCTCCTTTAATATCCAATTCCAAGCTCACCAGGGAAGAGAGGCTAGAGCTCCACAAAACTCACTTTGTCTCAGCTAGAGCTGTAACACAAACAAGACACACAACCAACTTTTCATGCTTAATTTTCTCTTCATACTTCAGAAGACACCTGCCTGAGGGTCTTGTGGCTAATGGGCTGCAGAAGGCTCAGTTCATCGTTCAAACCCAGTAACCCCATCTGATGTCCAGGCGAAGATCAGTGATTCCAGAATAGTTCACATTGTCTGAGTCTGCTTACCACACAGTTTCTTTCAAGACTTGAAAGTCTCCTTTCCACCCCTACCCTTCCTCCTACCCCCAATTCCTTTTAAGATGGTACGAAACAGTGACCCTTGTGGGTTAGACAATTCTACATCAAGGTGAATTCTGGATAACCAGCTTTGTTTCCACTTATGCCTTGTAAATACACTAATTAAAAGGAGCTTGGTTTTGAAGATCAAGGGAGAAAGACTTCTGAAGTCAGGGCCAGCAATCGAGGCAAAATTCTTTCTAGTGACTTCCTGAATTTTTGCTAGGTCGTTTCTGGGGGCCCACTGAAGTAAGAGCCTTGCAACACGTAACATCTCAACGTGTATGTTTTAAAATTGTCCACGATAACAAGAGCAGACAGCACAGGGAACTATCTCTGTCACAGAAAAGTCCAAAGCATGATCTTTCCTCTCCACACAAAACTTTAGCTCTTTACAAACCACAAGCCTCCCAAGTTTTCTGTCTCCCTTATCCACAATGGAAATCTCACTGAGTGTCTTCTCTAGAGGAACCTTACCTGTCTTCCATGTCATTAAACAGCTTTTATCTTTGCAAGGTGCAAATAATGCAAATGCATCTTTCTTGGTGGATGAACTCACTCTTCAGTACCACTAAAATCGAAGATATCGTCAGCTTACAATAACCACACCAGGGTCTTTCTTGACAGTCCCATTGAAATATTAGCTGCTAGTTCCCTGCTTCCCAGATAGCTACAGGCCTTAGCAGAGTGGATTTTCTTAGATTTCAAAGCTAGTGTGAAAACAACTTCCATCTAAATCACCTGTTTAGAAAGTTCACAAATGTTATGCATTTATCTCTCTATTCATTTTTTTTTAAAACTCAGGACCAAGAATATCCAAGTGAAATGAAAAGAACAAGGCCAAAGACAAGGGCTGTAGAATCTTAATTATTTATTAAAATTCAATAGCAAATTTGGCCCTGAGTTTTCTGTTTGCCACGAAAAAGGAAACAAGAGCAGCTATGTGCATGGTTTTCAACATGACTGTGCCTCAGAATCACTCAGAGCACTTTTTCTACATTAATTAGAGTTGTTGTGAGCTTATGTAATAATCATGCATAATGTACAGAATTCCTACACATTACCCCATCACTAACACCTTACACTGTTGTGTAACATTTGTTACAAATTATGAAAGAACATCAAAATATTACTGCTAACTATAGTCCACAGCTTATTATATTTGGTATATTTTTTCCATAAACCATCCTATTATTGACACCATGTATTAGTATTGTACATTTGTTATAGTTCATGAGAAAATGTTCTTATATTTGTACTATTAACCACAGTCTATCATCCACCACATGGTCTACTGTGTTATACAGTCCCATGCCTTTACAATCCATCCAAAGTGTGCACTTAGTAGTTCTCATTTTCATCATAGAGTTGTGCTGTCATCGCCTCAATCAATTTTAGAATGTTTTCCTTACTCCCTTGGAGCACTTTTAAGAAATAATATTTCTGGGCTCCTCTTTAGTCTAGCTCAACCAAATCTTCAGAAAGGAAGCCAACATGCCTGTGCTTTTTATAAAAAAATGATGTTAATCAGGTTTGGAAACCAGTGGGCTTGATGACTTGCATTTATTTATTCTTAAGGAATATTAAACCAGTTCAGAACTCTCTAGAACTTAATTCTCCTTTATGAAGACTCATAGAGTCATGTTGTGTAGTCCAAAATGATAAGGTTGAATATATATTGAACAATATGTTCAATATGGTAAGTTTCATAAAATATGCCTTGAGATTTCCTTGAAGAAATTTGAGCTAATTAAAACAAAGTATAAATGGGAAAAATCAATTTTACAAAGGTAACACCAATAAAGCTAAGAAACCTACCCAAGAGTATGCAGATCTTCTGACTGAAGATTGTCTTCAGGATAATCTAGGTGATTTTTAGATTCCAAAGAATTATCCCAATTTGTCTATTATTCTTAGGAATTGTTTTTTAAAAATCAGTAATCTGGAGAAAAATTTCACAAGTAACACAATTATACACACAATTATAGCAGTATAACATGAATGTGGTGGGGAAAAAAAATCATCAAGAATGAAAGAGCTCATACTCTTTGAAAGTAAATTCTACTACCAGAGTCCTGCTTTCCAAAAGTAACCACATTTGTCCGTTTTTGTTCTTAGTCCTTCTTGTGCTATATCCATGACTCTAAATCACGTTTATACAAATATTTGGCCTGTCAGTGTTAGATAGTAATGATTGACTCTCCACTAGGAAAAAAGATTCAGCTTTCTTAAAATACCCCACTTCCTACCCCCAACTTTCTCTAGATACATTGAATTATTATATTTAGTTCTTTTATTAACTATTTTGTATTTTAAATGACATTCTTAAAAATCTATTTTATGCTTTTATTATTTATTAAGGCATCTCTTTGTTCCTCCCTGTATATGATAAGGATATTGAAGCTCCTAACTTTCTTCCTATATATCTCCACCACAGACTTACCTCCTCTCCCCTTTTCAATTTCAACATAAATAATTCAGTTTCTGACTATATTTAAATCTTTCAAGTCTTGTCTATACATAGACTCATAGAAATGTAAAAACCTAATACATATTATGACTATATAAATATTGTTCATTGCAGAATGCACAGTGTTACAATTACATTTTCTTTTCTTCCCACTTACTGTTGTGATCACCATGCAACTGAAGGAGAATGCCCCTTATTTCCATGAGGAACATGTTCTATTTGCTTAAACTTCTTCTGTATAACTTGCTTGTAATCATGTCATTTTATGGTTTGCTTCATAATTATTCAATGGTATTCTGTATGGGGTTTTTGTTTGTTTGTTTGTTTGTTTTTAAATAGGCACTGGGAAATTAATCCAAGACCTCATACATGGGAAGCAGGTGCTCAATCACTGAGCTGCATCCAGTCTCCAATGAGAGTTTTTTCCTTTGTTTATTTTTAGGATGTACCAGGCATTGAATCTGGGATTTCATATATGGGAAGCAGGCACTCAACTACTTTAGCTATATCTGCTCCCATCTTGTTTATTTTCAAGTATCTAATTATCTTTTTGTTTTCTTTTTAGAGATACCTTTTCATCTTATCATTATAATTTACATTTTTGTTTTATTTTTATCTATTGCTTAGAATTCATTCTTTTCTTTTGCCAGAGATTCACTAATTTCCTATCCTATTTTTGGCTCGTTGATTTTTAAACAGTTATTATCCAGAAAATTATATCCAGTGAATTCTCCTGGGCTTTTTCTACCATTTCTTGTACCTCATGTCTCCCTCTTTCTTCACCCCATTTTCTTGAAGTACATCATCAAGTAAAATCATTAGGGTGCATAGAATATAATCCTTTTAAGCCCTTAAAGATCTTTGCAAGATCTTTTCTAAAGATCTGAAAAAAAATCTTTATTTTCTAAATCTTCTATTCCATACCAATCAATTAGAAAGTCTGAATAAAATGGAGAGTTTTTAATGAAAACATAGGATACTACATTTTTTCCCACAAATGGGGAACCATTTTTTCCTGTAGCAATGGAAGAAAGTAACCCATGTAAACCACAGTGCCCAAATGGATACATAGGTGCATTCTTTTAGCTATTTAAGGAAGAAACAATTCTGCTGTTATTTTAACTAATCCAGAGCATAAGAAAAAGGAAAACATCTGTATGATTTTTATAGACCCAGCATAGCAATGAAACTCTAAACTTACAAAGCACAAAAATAGAAGAATATCGATGAATTTTACTTTGTAACACATCTTAACAAAATAGCAGCAAATAAATTCAGCTAAACATCAAGAGAATAAAATAGTCTAACCAAGTGAGGTTCACTTCTGGTAGCTCCAAAAGAGGAAATCTATTCATAAAATGTGCTATATCCAAAAGCCAAAAGAAAACACCTGTGAACATCTCAATGGATGTGGGAAAACATCTGTCTACATTTAACATCCATTCTTGATAAGATTTATTTATTAAAATAAGAATAAATTACAAAAGCACAATATTATATATAAAGCAATATATAATGCTATAGATGTAGGTAAATGTAGATATGGATATGCATATATGTATATATCAATATGATCAGACAAATGAAAGAAATGGATAAAAATAATGGAAATAAGAAAATATAATAGTTTTTTGCATATGATATCTTACATACCTAGAAATCTTAGGAAAATTATCAGACACTATTACAAAACAAGAGAAGTCTGTAATGTGGCCAGTTACAAACTTAACAATAAAATTGTCATTTTCTATGTAGAAATAAATACTGAATATATAATGGAAGGAAACAACTGATCTAAAGCAGGAGTCAGGAAGCTTTTTATGTAAAGGGTAAAATAGTAAAGATTTTAGGTTTTGCAGGGCCATACGGTCTCTGTGTAAATACTCTACTACAAGCAGCTGTAGTCAGGACCTAAACAAATGGTTGTGGCTTTATTTACAAAAAAAGTCATCGTTTGCTGACCCCTGCGAAAATAACAGCACAAGATATAAAATGCCCAAGCATCTTAACAAGAAACATCGGTCATTCCTTTAAAGAAAACTAAAACTTTACTAAGGGAAAAAAAGAAAGCTATTTTGTGGTCTTTTTTAGTAAGATTCAATGCTATAATGGTGTCAAATTTCCCCAAAATGATTTATGAATTTGATATGACCCTTTAAAATATTAACTAAAGTTCATCTAGAGTCCAATAGAGAAATGAGGACTGGATATGAAAAGGCACACTAACAAAAAAAGAACAATATATATACAAAAAGATCTTTGAGGAGGTGTAAACTAATGCATCTGGCTTGAAAGGCAGTTTGGCGACATCTATGAAATTTCTGTGAGCATGCAACTTTTGATCCAATTATCCTGCTGATAGGAACCAACCTACTGATATGCATGCATATTTTCCCTAAGATACTTTATGGTCTGACTCTTTTAATCATGTTCACATCTTACTTTGTTTATATTTTTATGTTTTTAATGTCAGCAGGGTTATCTGGGCAGGCTATTAAAGCTATCTTATTTGTTTTTATACTTGTCTCTGTATTAAAAAGAAAAAATTCATTTAGTTTTGCTTTGTTTTAATATCCAAGAGAGCATCAGCATACCCTGGGAATGGTTTGGCCTGAGATTGTCAAATACTTGAACTGTCTTGGCAATGAAAGCAAGTAACAAGATGCACTATAGAAGATCTTCCATTAATGTGCTTACAAAGGTAAAATTTTAAATTAGTGTGTTAGAACTGTTTTCTAAGCCATGTGCTATTGGCACTAGAGCACTGCGTCTCCCTGTCTCCATTTAAATATATGTCCTGATGGGAGAAAGAAGGGTTCCATTTTAGATGAAGTTTGGGAATTTGCCTTATCCATATTAACTTGTAGAGAAAACACTTTGTTCCCTGTTCATGAATAATTTGTGAAATATAGCCTTACAGAAATTAAAATAAACACTATCAAGTATTTCTTAGGAAGACAGTTGTGAACTGTAATATGGTGGTGGTGGTGGTGGTTATTAAGCATTGTTTGGGGGCCAAAATTGAGTAGATGCTCATGATAGTGCTCATTCCCTCCGCCTCCATGTTTACAAAAGCTGGGAAGCGTGAGAAAATGGTGCTTCTGACTTTAACATTTTTAAAATGCTGTGTTACATGAGCCTCTGCACATTTTTTCCATGAATTAAAAAAGAAAAAGAAAAAAACAAAACAACCTTTTAGCTCTACAGGGCAGAAAACCAACCGTAAGAGTTGATTAGAGTCAGAGGTGATGTTACAGGGAAAACAATAGCATCTTGTGTAGACACCTTCTCCACAGCCCCAAAATGCAGAAAAATGTTAAAAAAAAAAAAAAAAAAAAAAAAAAAAAGGAAAAAAGATTCCTGCAAACAGATTCAAATATTTGCCTTCTATCTGCCTTGCCAAATGAAGAACTGAGGAAACGAAACAGCATGTCTTTCACAGCAAATCGCTTCGCCTTTCTATTCCAGGATTTTTTTCTTTTGGAGGGGGGGGAATGGGTGGCATTGAATACCTTCCACGGCACCCCAGCTGCGAGTGAAAAGGCCATGTGCGCATTCTGACTTTCATAGCTTCACTCTGCCTTTGACACTTTCACCTGTCTTCCTCAGCGCACAACACCCCCCCCAAACAGTTTTATTTTATTTTTTCATAGTCTCTGAAAATGCAATGGAGAATAAAAATGTGGTAAGACCTGTGCCGCCAGCACCTATGCCCTCCAGTTCTAAGCTGACAAAAATGTCAAGAAGCTGACAGTAAAATATGCAAAGAAAAAGCCCTGCAAACAAGAACAAACCCCAGACTATGTGGCGCTTTCACCACACTGTGTCATGGTTTTCAAACAGAAATAGCAGTTGTGGGATTTATTATCTCTAACATCACTTGTTAAATTTTACACTACTCAAATGATTTAAAGAATACCAAATGGGAAGCTACTGAGGACAGAATGAGGCAAGGCAGATAGGAAAGTAGACAGATGGCCTCCACGGAGTGCTAATGGGGGGATCTTGGCCACCATCAGTAGAAGGATTGCCGCTCAGCCTCTGTGGGTTTATAATAGGGTGAGAGGGCTGGTAAGGAGAGCAAAAAGCAACGTGCATGGTAATCATCAACTCTGCCTATGCAAGTTCCAGTGACATGGATGAAAAGTTGCAACATACATTTCTTTTAATGGCCAACCTGGTGTCAGATAACTTAATTTCCCTGAACACATGATATTTATTCAATATGCTTCTAAGGTGTTCTGGAAATGAAAGAGAACTTTTGAGAAGTTGTGAATAACTATGACCCTTACTGTTTTCTGAGCACGTGATGGAGGTTGGGTTTTTCGCATATTATCTAATTTAATCTGTACAAGAATCTTGCAACAGTCGATCTTCATTGTTCATGGATTCCATATTTCCAAATTTGTTCACTTGTTAAAATGTATGTGTAATCCCCAAACCAATAGTTGGGGTGCTTTAGTGGTCATTCATGGGCAGAACAGGGAAAATTTTGAGTTGCTGGAAGCGCATGTTCCCGGGTGAGGTCAAATGAGATTTTCTGCCTTCTTGTTTCAGCTCTCAAACTGTAAACAAGTGTCCTTTTCATGGTATATTTAGTGGCATAGTTTTCACATTTTTTTTTTTACTTTTTCTTGATGATGCCATTGCTTAAAATGACTTCCAAGGATAGTGCTGAAGTGCTGTCTAGTGCAAGAAAGCTGTAATGTGTGTTACAGAGAAAATATGTCAGAGAAGCTTAGCTCAGGCATGAGTTATAGTGCTATTGGTCATAAGGTCAGTGTTAATGAATGAATAATATATAAAATATTAAGTAAGGTATATTGATCAGTTGACAAAAATGTTGTAACCAGAGGCTCACAGGAACCTAACCCTGTATCTCTCCTAGGAGTGATGGTCAAGTATTTGCTAATTCAGGGTTTGTGGTGACTTTTTCGAACACAGTTACCCCAAATAATGAGAATCAGCTGGATTCGTCCCTCCATTTGAAGGACAAGGAAACAAAGGCTTAGGGGAATGTAACTTTCACAAGATTCAAACCCACACTTGTCTGATCCCAAACTGCCGTCCTGACACAAAATTCCTCCCTGAGAGAAAATGGTTAATTCAGTTCTTTAATAAATATGTAAATATTATAAACTTATAAATATTTAATAACATATTTTTAATAGAGAGCACAACTTGGGGCACTGTATAAGCAAGAGCTGTAGTTACCCTATATTTATAAAGGTGAAATTCCATGTTTAATCCTTCTCCATCTTTAACAAGTTGAGACATTCCATAGATGTGCTATATATATTTCAGTACCCTTTAACAAACTGGTAAACCAAGGCACGTAAGAGTAAAATGTCCTGTTTTGGTTAAACTAATAACCATAGCACTCTTGTAAAAACTGGAAGAAGCATCCATATATAATGACTCCATCAAAGCAGAATTGGGTTGCCACCCTAAGACCTCAGAAGTCATGGATATGTTTAAAATTGATAACTTGATCACTTTAAAGTGAGATCGAGGTGCCTATTTAGCTTGCGGTATGGCTGACTGGATTGCACATCAAATTGGCAACTCATGCCCTTAAAAAGAAAAAAAGAAGAAGAAAAGAAAAGAAAAAAAAAAGAAGAAGAAAGAGGAAAAAGCAAGGAAGCACACACGACTCAACTGCCCTTGAAATTTGCACGCAACATTTGCCACGGGCAATTAATCTGTACACAGAAAAGAGGGAGGCCCCTGTAACCCTATGTGACTTTTCAACAGCATCCACTGGGTGACTGGCAAAGCCAGGGGTTCGCGAATCTCTGCCCTTTGCTGACCAATAGACGACCTTCCCTCTCCTGACAGGCAATGGGATCTTCTACACACCTCCACTATGAAATAACAGCTGTAAAGTGAGCCATAAAACTGCCATCGACATCCAAATGTCATAGAGGAAATGTCTGAAGCCCATAACGGCTCCAGCAATAACCCCTTAATGTGCAAATCAATCCCTGAGGGAAAGAGAAACGCAGGCTTTTCCTTCAAGATGGCTGCGGTGGGCTTGGTGCAACGCCAAGCCGCTCCAGGGTCCGCGAACACCACCTTTGGCGGCACTCTTTCATAAATCTTATTATTGCCTTAAAAGAAGATTGTGGGGAAGAAAGAATAACAGCTTTAATGCAATTTACATATGAATGGAAGAATATGTACAGGTAATGGAAACAAACTTCTAGTTAAAATGTGAGCTGCAGAACAAAGACGGCCTGATTAGGAGTCTGTGTGAGGTTAGGACACACTCATTTATTTTAGCTCTAGCTCAAAATGTTCTAAAGAGGCTGTGACCACGTCCCTGAAAAGTTTTCAACACTTTGTTTTCAGTGGTTCTACTTCTTTCTTCATTTAAAGGATTTCATTTTGCATCTTACACAGATCGAAGGTATATATTTATTTTGCGTGAGCCGTACAAATGTAAATAACTTTCACTTTGGAGTAAAGCCCCTCCCCCTTAAATTTGGTCATCAGTTGACGAGAAAATAGAAGCAATATTTTTAACTAAATGTGATCATCTAAGTGTATCTAGTCCTCTTAATCTCATTTTAGTTCATTGAATGTTCTATTTCGAGAAAAAAAATTAATCAGGTGGTCTTTCTATGTATTTTACATTAGTGGAAATAAATATGCTTGTGTTTCTGTCTACTCAGAAATCTGAACACCCAGTTTTTTTGGTAAAATTCGGAAAATTAATTTATAGTGGGGAAACAGTTTGTATCCTCACTTTATATCTGCACTAGAAAGTAGGTATAAATAGTGCAAAAGTGATTTACAATTAATACAGTGAAGAAATTCTGTTGTTTACAAGAGCTATCAATACCATTTCCAATCTCAGCATTATTTTGGACCAAATCTTGTACACCTGATCTTGATCATGAGTCTAATATTAAGTTTAACATTGTTAATTTCCCTCTGCTATTTTTCTTTCCAGAATTCACAGTCAATAAAGTGCCTGTGTTCCCTATTTCAAGTATGGGATTTCCATGTTGACAATTTTCTGGATTTAAAGACATCCTTCACAGGTAGTTTACTTTTAAAATTGTATTTATTTATAAATTCCCTATATCAAAAGAGTCATTTTGCTTCTTCCAACATGAGATCTTTCATTACATAACTAGTGTATTACTTAGTCTTAACTGGGTTTCATTAATCAATTCCTTATAGTCAATTCTTTATTGTCCTTGGTAGGACGTAGTATGATTTAAAAGAAAATTGGATAATCCCATCCACCGTATCCATGGAATATAAACCTTCTCTCACTTGGAGGTGGAGTGGACATCACCATCCCAAAACCCCCAAGATTGGGGGAAGAGCTATGGACTAGAATGGACTTGGTGGTGTTCTGTTGTATATTGTGATTCAAGCAATGGAAGAAATTGTAATAGTGAGGTGGAGACGGTGGCCACTGGACATTTTCGGGGCAGGGAGGGGAGAGGCAGTTGAAATACAGGGGCTTTTTTGGGACTTGGGGGTTGTCATGAGTGGCATTGTGGCAACAGATGTAGGCCATTTTACATCAGCATATACCATGCAGAACTGTGTGGGAGAGAGGGTGGTCTATGATGTGAAATGCAGTCTATGCTTGGTGGCAAAGCCCCAGGATGTGTATATCCATTGCGGGTGATGTCCCACACTGATGAAGGATGTTGGTGTGGGATGTTGTGGGAGGTGTGGGAGGTGGGGAACATGGGAATCCCTGTAATTTCTGAGTAATAATTAGGTAATCTAGCACCTTTAAAAATATATATATAAAAAACAAAAAAAATAAATAAATAAAATAAAATAAAGAAAATTGAAAACCATGTGCATTGGATTTTGAAACCATAGGCATGCATTTATACAGGCCTATAGGAGGCTTAGTGGAAAAGTGAAATGACCAGTAGAAGAATGAAAAAATAAAAATAATCCAGTCCTTCTGATGCCTACTTCTCCTTTAATGATATTAACTGATCAGCAGTCCCATTATTTTAAATTGGGTTGACAAATTATTTAGGATAGAAATTAAGAATACTAGCTTTGACATTATGTAGGCAGAGGTTTTAGTTCTGCCACCTGCCAACTCTGTGGCCTTGTTGAAGTTCAGCCTTTCTAAGCTGTCACATCCTCATCTGTTAAATGGAGATCTACATAGTACTAATTCATCGGTTTGTATGAGCATGTAAAATACTTAGCACCATGGAATAGGGACTCATTATGTGACGTATACCAACACTATTAGTAATAGTAGTTGTTGTTGTAATAGTAGTAATAGAGAAAATCAGTTTCTTACACATAGACATATGCATGCACATATTCGGAAACACACTCTGGAAACAAACTGCTCAGACACCAGCTTTTTCTAACCGGGTCTGAATCCAGCACCAATTAGCTAGTAGATACCCTTTGTTTTTGTCTTTTTCCCAATTCTCATATGTTCCTTAATGTGAACTATTTAATATATTTTTAGGAATTTATTTTTGGCTTATATTAACCATTGCCAATTTGTGCCATACGCAATCAAAGAGGGCTGACTGATGCAGATGAGAAAATTCAGATAGCATTTTTTCTGTTCTGAAATGATCATTTGCTGTATATAAAGATGTTTCAAAATCTATGGCCACAGAATACTGCCCAATTGGTCTAAAAGAGCTCATACACCTTCCATGGCATAGCTTCCAACCTCTAGAAAGATATAACCTGTCGTGTTTGCATGATTGTGCCTTCTGGTCAATTCAGTCCAATGACCAGTCAGCTTGTTGGGACAGCATCAACTAAAGTGGTTGCTCTGCTGCCTTGACCACTCATGTCAGTCTAAAAATACAACCCCATGCACCTCCTCAGCCAGTCATCCCTGGGTAGAGCTGTGTCCTTCCACAGAGTCTGGAGGGAATATATAAGGAATGATAGAGCTTGTATTTAAAAGTGACTTCTTTGCTTTTTTTGATTTTAACCACAACAGCCAAGAGTTTAAAATAACAGGAGGCTAAAGCATCATAGATTTCTATGTCACTACTGTTTAACGCTCTATGCGGTCTAATTTGTATGCCTTTCTGAGAGAAATAAGGCACTGAATTTTGAGTCTGAAAATCTGGGTTGAATTTCCTATTGTATCACATGGTAGCTGAGCCCATGCATTGAAGTAGGTGCCATTCTTTGTGCTTGCCTGTTTTCTCATTTTTAGACAATATCACCTGGTCTTTGTACCCCACAGGCCATTAATAGCATCAACTGAAACTGGCTCTCAGTTAGTGTTCACTAAATATAACACTAATACAAGATTTTGTAAACTAGAAAGCACTATACAAACTGTGATAAAACTACAGTGGAGCAATCCTATTACCTTTTCCTAGTAAGTTCCTTTTCCCAGTCTCAAGATTAGTATTTCCTAATTTCTCTTCTCTCTTCTCTCAGGCATTCCTCCTTTCTACTCTTACATACCCTGCTTTCTCCTCATTTTCCAAATCTGAAGGCCTTGTTTAATACTGTATTGAGAAAGTAGAGGCTGTCTGACACTTCCACAAATTCAAATTCTTACTTCCGTCTGCACCCATATTTACCTTTATATTTTCTTTCAGAATTGAAGAAATGACATTTCATCTGTCAAATACCAAATTCGGCTTGGGCTGTTGATGACGTCTTGCCTTCAGAAATCATTTGTTCTTTGGCCATTCCTTATCTGTTTTACATAATCAGTATCTCTTTTTTGGGGAGACCATTTTTCGGCAACATAGAAACAATCTCTAGTTCTTTGTTATTCAAAGTGTGGTCTATGGCTCAAGAACATTGGTATCACCTGGGAAATTATTAAACATGCAGAAACTCAATCATCCTTCCTCCTGAATGCTGACATTCTCTAGGTTCAGTTCTAGCTTTTTTCATTTCCTTCTCTATATCCTCTTCCTTGGTGATTTCTTCTAGTCTCATGGTTTTAAAGCTTATCTATATTCTAAGAACTTCCAGTGTAGTAGTAGTCTCAGCTAAACTTCAGACCTGTACAAAATTGCCTTCTTAACATTCAAAATGCTTCTCTCTCCATCCCCCCCAAAACAGCAAAAAAATAAAAACAGTGACCAAAAAACCTGTCTCTCTTCATTTTCCCTCCTTCCATAAAAGCATCTCTATTCAGCACTTCTAACAACTCTCTAGCATTATCTATGACCAATTCCTATTCTTTCTGCCTGAAAAACTGATCTCAAGTTTGTCCATTTGTCTCCATATCCACTACTACCACTGAGTCCATGCCACCACCATCTCCCTGCTCCAAATCTTGGCCTATTCCAAACTTCTCTTCACGTAGCAAACCAAGTAATACTGTAACAGCCTCTTGCTGTATTTAGAATAAAATCTGAACTTCTTACCTACCATTGCTACAAAGTTTTAATTAATTTGGTGGGATCTATGCCTCTTACCTCATCTCTGGCCTTTGCCCTTCATTCTCCAGCAATATGACTTTTCAAACCATTGAGGGCACCAAGATCTTCCCACTTCAGGGCCTTTGCATGAGCTATTTCCTCTACTTGGCGCACACTTTTCTTCCATTTTTGCATGGCTGAGTCCTTATTTTTATCTCAGTGTAAATATCTTTACCACTTTACCACTCTACCTAAGACAATACCTTTGCTCTTCTTCCATGGCAGCAGTACATCTCGATTTTCCTTTTAAAACTTATCAAAAGTCATAATTGTATATTTGTTTGTGTTTTTAAATATTTTCCTTCTTCTCCAAAAAAACTCTAATAGGAAGTCATGGTTCATACCCATTTTATTCTTCTTTATTTTCCAATGTGTACTTAGGGCCTAATACAATCCCTAGTATATAGCATTTGCTTAATCATTATTTGTCGAATGATTGAAGTCTTTACAATGCTCAACTTCTAGTGCCAACTTTCTCTTACTTTGTCATGCTGGAAATGCTGAAATTTATTTAGGATTCCATTCAAACTATATGCAATAAAGGTTTCTATTGAAAATAAGATTTATCAACTGTATAAAAACTAATTTTCTGTATAGACCACAATTTAAATGCATAAAATCTCGCCATAGAATAATTTATTGATGCCCTATGTCATGTAAAACAAATGGAATGGAATCTTTGAAGGAAAAGAATCTCGCAAGCTGATCAGATTCTTTATCTCATCAACAAACAGAATTGTCTATATTAGAAATTTGAAATAGGAGCAATCTTTGGAAGGTCTTTAATCTTTTTAGGCTGCTCCCTAATTTGTCATTTCTAGAATGAATGTCCTAACTCTACTGATGAAAGAGAACTTGCATAGCCCGTAAACTCAATGAGCCATTACATAGGTGACAATAATCTTGATCGAAGTTTGGAATATTTAATTAGCACAAAAAATAGTCTTAGCCGGTGAGCTCAATTACTTCCATGGGTACTCCTCAAAATATCAACCAACTATTTTGCATGTTCATGAAATGCTTTGGAAGACATTTAAGACTGGAAAAAGGAGGTAATATTTCATTATTAATTGAGGATTTGACATCCTAGTGCATGTCCAGTAATAAAGTTTCAAAGTGAATTCAGTTTAGAACCTTGAGATATTTTTAAAGGTGACATTTCTATACTTAAGGTTAATATTACATGAATGTAACTTAAAAACTATAAAAACCTCTGGGCTAGAGAAGGAAAGTACATTGTTTGATGGGCTCAAAGCTATCATTATCATTATTGTTTCTTTGGCACATTATTGACTTGGGCCAAAGACCAAAGAAGCAAGGAAAAGAAACAAGAAAATCATAATCTCACCAATCATAATCTTCATGGAAAAATCAACACTTCTGAATTGGTCTGTCTGCACAAGAACAAACAATTTACAGAAACAATACAATGGAGAGGAGGTAATAAGAAAGAGAAGGCAGAAAGGAGGTAGAATTAGGTGCTTTAAGTATAAGGAATACAAGAAGATTCGACTTATTTTTATAAGACTTGACTCAGTATTTCTGTAAGTTTGTTCAAAAGACAGTTCATGTTCTGGTTTTAACAGGTAGATATTCAAAATTTATTACATCATTACTTTCCCAGGCTAAGAAATTTGTCAGTATTACAAAGACATAACCAAACATTTAGTCTTTCAATGCTCAATATTTTGAAAAAAGTGAACGTTTTATTAAATGTTTTACCAAACTCCACCACCCAGATTTCCTCACCTATGCAGTCCTGACATCACAGTCCTGGCCTACCTGGGTGCTAGAAACAGGTGTAGTATTTATTCTCTGGGTTGTGCAGCCTTATATTAATGCCCTCTACAGTCTTCTTATTGTACCGTCAATGCTTTCCGCTAGTGATTATAGCCCATATTGGGGGTGGGCGTTCGGAGGTTCTGGGATAGAGATAGGTATAGAGAACTTAGATGCATGCTCAAATAATCTGTTCTAAATAAACATGATGCCAGTGGGAAGCCAGTGGCGATAGAGAGTAATTCCATTTTTCAGGAGGACTTATCTCAGGTATTTAGATTTCTGGCATTGCTCAACTGGCTTTATATTGACATATCTTGTTTCCTATACAATATGTCATTCAGCAGAGAGTACATTATTTATATATTCATTCATTCATTTGTCCTTTTATTGATTGAGACAATAACCATTATGGAATGTTTAACATGAACCAGATTCTCTGCTTGACACTGGAAATACAAAGATGAATAAGAATACCAAATAAGAATACCAAATAGCTTACAGATAAATCTATTTTAAAAAATTATTAGAGAAGTTGTGGATTTACAGAACAATCATGCATAAAATACAGGATTCCCATACCCCACCCCGGTGTGGAACATTTGTTACAATTGATAGTACTTTTCTATTAGCACCTAATAGCGGGATTACCAGGTCATATGATAATTCTATACTTAACTTCCTAAGGAACTGCCAAACTGTCTTCCTCAGTGGCTGCAACACTTTACATTCCCACCAGCTGTGAATGAATGTTCCTATTTCCCCACATCCTTTCCAACACTTGTAGTTTTCTGATTTTTTAAAAAGTAGCCATTCTAGTGAGTGTGAAATATCTCACTGTGGTTTTGATTTGCGTTTCCCTAATAGCTAGAGATGTTGAGCATCTTTTCATGTGCTTTTTAGCCATTTGTGTATCCTTCATGGCAAAATGTCTATTCTTTTGCCCATTTTTTAATTGGGTTGTTTGTTTTTTTTATTGTTGAATTGTAGGATTTCTTTATATATTCTGGATATTAAACCCTTTTCAGAAATGTGGTTTCTAAATATTTTCCCCCATTGAGTAAGTTGTCTTTTCACTTTCATGACAGGGTCCTTTGAGGCACAAGAATTTTTAATTTTGAGGGGGTCACATTTATGTATTTTTTCTTTCATTGCTTTTGCTTTGGCTATAAAATATAAGAAACCATTGCCTAACACAAAATACTGAAGATACATCCCAACATTTTCTTCTAGGAGTTTTATAGTCCTGGTTCTTATATTTAGATCTTTGATCCATTTTGAATTAATTTTTGACTATGGTGTGAGATAGGAGTCCTTTTTTATTCTTTTGCATATGGATATCCAATTCATCCAGTACCATTTCTTAAAGATACTTTCTACATTGAATGTAATTGGCAGCCTTGTCAAAAATCAGTTGGGCATAGGTTTGAGGGTCTATTTCTGAACTCTCAATTCGATTCCGTTGGTCAAGATATCTATCCTTGTGCTAGTACCATGCTGTTTTGACCACTGTAGCTTTGTAATATGATATAAAGTCAGGAAGTGTGAGTCCTCCATTTTCATTGTTCTTTTTCAAGATATTTTTGACTATTTGGGGCCCTGCACACTTCCAAAAAAATTTGATAATTGATTTTTCCTGTTTCTGTAAAGTAGGCTGTTAGAATTTTGATTGTAATTGCCTTAAATCTGGAAGTCATTTTGGGTAGAATTGACATCTTAATGATATGTAGTCTTCCAGTCAATGAATATGGAATATCCTTCCATTTAGTTAGGTCTTCTTTAATTTCTTTTAGCTTTGTTTTGTAGTTTCCCATGTGTAAGTCCTTTACATCATTGGATAAATTTATCCCTAGGTTTTTGATTTTTAGTTGCTATTGTAAATGGAATTTTTTGTGTGATTTTTTTTCATGTTGCTCATAAGTGTATAGAAACACTACTAATTTTTGCATGTTGCTCTTATACCCTGCCACTTTGCTGAATTCATTTATTAGCTCTAGTAGCCTTGTAGTCCCCCCCCCCTTTTTTTTAGGAGGTCCTGGGGGTTGAACCCAGAATGTCATATATGGGAAGCAGGTGCTCAACCACTGAGCTACATCCACTCCCTTTGTTGTATATTTTTTGAGACTTTCTATATATAGGATCATGCCATCTGCAAATTGTGAATGTTTTACTTCTTCCTTTCCAATTTGGATGAGCTTTCTTTTTCTTTCCTAACTGCTCTGGCTAAAACTTCCAGTACAATGTTGAATAACAGTGGGGATAGTGGGGATCCTTATCTTGTTCCAGATCTTAGAGAGCTTTCACTCTTTCACCTTTGAGTACGTTAGTGATGGTTTTTTCATATGTGCCCTTTATCACATTAAGGAAGTTTCCTTCTATTCCTTTTTTTTTTTTTTTTTAAGTCTCTTCTTCAAGAAAGGATGCTGGATTTTGTCAAATGCCTGTTCTGCATCAATCAAAATGATCATGTGTTTTCTCCCTTCATTTTGTTAATGGAGTGCATTAAATTAATTGATTTTCTTATGTTGAACCATCCTTACATACCTGAGATAAAACCCACTTGATCATGATGTATAATAGTTTTAATGTGCTGTTGGATTTGATATTGGCCTCATAGAATGAGATAGTCTTCCTTCTTCTTCAATTTTTTGGAAGTGTTTGAGGAAGATTGGTATTGATTCTTTTTGGAATGATTGTTAGAATTCACCTGTGAAGCCATCTGGTCTTGGGCTTCTCATCTTTGGGAGGTTTTTGATGATTGATTCATTATCTTTACTTCTAATTGGTCTGTTGAGATCTATTTCTTCTAGAGTCAGTGTAGGTTGTTTGTGTGTTTCTAGGAATTTACTCATTTCATCTAGGTTGTTTAATTTGTTGGCATAAAGCTGTATCCTCTTATGATCCATTATATCTCTGTGTGGTCAGTGGTAATGCCCCCTCTCATGTCTCATTTCTGATTTTACTTCTTTGCAACTACATCTTTTTTTTTTCTCTTTGTCAGTCCTACTAAGAGTTTTTCAACTTTACTGGTCTTTTCAAAGAACCAAACTTTGGTTTTGTTAATTCTATTTCTTTAAATTCTTAATTCCATGTATTTCTGTTCTAATCTTCGTGATCTTTCGGTCTGCTAGCTTTAGAATTAGTGGTGTGGTACTTTTTCTAGTTCCTCCAGGTGTGCAGTTAGGTCTTCGATTTTCTTTCTTTCTTCTTTTTTAATGCCAGCATTTAGGGCCAGTAATTTCCCTCTCAACACTGCCTTCCCTGCATCCCATAATTTTGACAGGTTTTATTCTCATTTTCATTTATCTCAATATATTTATTGATTTCCCTAGCAATTTCTTCTTTGACCCACTGATTAAGAGTGTGTTACTTAACTTCCATGTATTTTTGGATTTTCCAGTTCTCTGCTTGTTATTGATTTCTAACTTCATTCCATTTGGTCAGAGAACGTGCTTTGTATAATTTCAATCCTTTTAAATTTATTGAGACTTGTTTTGTGACCCAACGTGGGGCTATCCTGGAGAATGATCCCTGTGCACTTGAGAAGAATGTAATCCTGTTGCTTTGGGGTGCAGTGATCTGTATAAATCTGTTAGATCTACTTCATGTACTTCTTGGACATAGATATTTATGTCTTTCATAAGAGTTGAGAAGTTTTCAGCCATTATTTCCTCAAATATTCTTTCTGCCCTTTTTCTTTCTCTTTGCCTTCTGAGATACCCATAACATGTATGTTTGTTCACTTCATGCTAAATGTATAATGACCTATATCTGTCATTGCAGTGTCACGTGGGACAATTCAAATGTCCCAAAAATGGCCCCATATTATACCTATTCTTCCCTCTCCCTCCCGTCAGAAACTTTGGTGGCCATGCCTTCATATCAGTGATAAAAGTTCTTCCATTACTATAATAATAATAATAAGTCTACTTTAGTCCATTGTTTATTCCCCAATCTTGAGGATTTTGGGATGGTGATGCCCAAAGTGTTTCTAATTGTGAGGGGGCTTAGATCCCATGGGGAAGATGGATGGAACTATCTTGCTTGCAGTTGCAGACACTCTCTGTTCCTTGGAATGGGTGTTGTCCATCATCATCTCCTTGTTAGTTGCCCTGGGTGAGTTCAATGAACTAGAGAGTAGGTGTTACAACTCTGCAGAGATTCAGGGCTCAACTGGCACATGAACAAACCAAACAAACCAAAGATTTAAGTCTCTGGGACATATATTTAACAAGTGTAGTGCTAATTATA
>JAQZBX010038707.1:0-23305 GCA_029593785.1 Cabassous unicinctus | reverse complement strand
CATAGCTACTAAACATTATCGATTTAGACAGTACAGTTTAATAATTTTTGATGATACTTACCATGTCCTGTGTTCATTCCTGTAAGGTAATGAAAAACATTTCCCATGACCATTAAATACCCCCTGTTTGATCTTTTCTGTTCCTTCCTCCCCATCCCCCTGGGGCTCATGACACTTCCCTGTCTTGACTCATTGGATGGCAAAATTCATAGTTATATGTAACAAGAGGTCTTGACATGCTGATTATCCTTTCCGTTTAGGATTCATCTTTGTGCCTAAGAGACATCCATCTGTCTGTTTCTGGGTGAATCTGTCCTCCCAATTATGGGATCTTCTTGCCACTCACCATGTGGGTCTCCACTCCCTGACACAACACCTTATGACAGGATAAACACATACAATCCACAGAAGCCTACTCCACATGCACATCTTCCTGAATGCCCCCCAACCTACACCCTAAAACAGTGACACTTCCTTGTCATACTGCCATAAGAGCATTCCCACTCCTGCACTTTCAACATCATACCCACAAATGCCATGTTCACCTAACCCCCCTACAACTCTCGCCTCAGTATCCTTGGTATTCTAACCCACCCTTCCTAATCTACCCACCTGTCAAGACTGTACCAACAAACTCAGTAATGTCTCTACCCACCTGTCCTGTCCTTCAATATGCAATTAAACACTATCAATTTACCATAGATTATGTCCATAAGCATGATGGCTCACAACCTTCTCTTCTCTTTCTCTCCTTTGTTAACCTATCTTTCAGACAATGGTTCTCAGAGACTGAATTCCACAATTCAAATCAGTGAGATTATATACTCTTCATACTTCAATGCCTGGCTTGCTTCACTCAACATAAGGTCTTCCACGTTCATCCATGTTATTCCATGTGTTAGCACTTTATTCCTTCTTACAGCTGAATAATATTCCATTGTATGTATGTACCACATTTTGTTTATCCATTCTTCTGTTGATGGGCATCCGGGCTGATTCCAACTTTTGGCAATTGTGAACAATGCCACTATGAACATTGGTGTGCATATATCTGTTCATGTCTTTGCTTTCAATTCTTCTTGGTATATACCCAGCAATGGAATCACTGGATCATATGGAAGATCTATGATCTTAGATTTCTGATGAACGGCCAAACTGTCCTCCACAGTAGCTGGATCATTCCACAATCCCACCAGCAGTGGATTAGGGTTCCTTTTCCTCCACATCCTGATTTTCTAATAGCTGCCATTCTAATGGGTATAAGATGGTATCTCATTGTAGTTTTGATTTGCATTTCCCTAATAGCTAGCGATGTCAACATTTTATCATATGCTTTTTAGCCATTTGTATTTCTTCCTTGGAGAAGTATCTTTTCAGGTAACTTGCCCATTTTTTTAAATTGGTTGTTTTTCTTTTTATTTTCGAGGTGTAGGATTTCTTTATATATGCAGGATGTTAGGATCCTATCAGATATATGGTTGCAAAATATTTTCTCCCATTGGGTAGGTTGCTTTTTTATTTTCTTAATAATGTCCTTTGAGGTGAAGAAGCTTTTAGTTTAGAGGAGATCCCATTTATCTATTTTTTCTTTTGCTGCTCGTGCTTTGGGTGTGAAGTTCATGAAACCATTTCCTATTACAAGGTCCTGTAGATGCTTCCCTACATTATCTTCCAAGGTCTTTATGGTTTTGGCTCTTATATTAAGATCTTTGATCCATCTTGAGCTGATTTTTGTATAAGGTGTGAGATGGTATTCCTCTCTCATTCTTTTGGATATGGATATCCAGTTCTCCAAGCACCACTTGTTCAAGAAGCTGTTCTCTCCCAACTGAGTGGGCTTGGTGGCCTTGTCAAATATGAGATGACTGTATATGTGATGATCTATATCAGAACTCTCAATCCGGTTCCAGTGGTCAGTATGTCTATCCTTGTGCAATACCATGCAGTTTTGAGCACTGTAGCTTTGTAGTATGTTTTAAAGTCAGGCAATGTGATGCCTCCAACTTCATTTTTCTTTTTCAACATGTCTTTGGCAATTCAGGGCCTCTTACCTTTCCAAATGTATGTTGTAGTTAGTTTTTCCAGTTCCTTAAAAAATACAGTGTTGATTTTTATTGGGATTGCATTAAATCTGTAGTTTAGTTTGGATAGGATAGACATCTTGATGATGTTTAGTCTTCCTATCCATGAACAGGGAATATTCTTCCATTATTTGAGTCTTCTTTGATTTCCTTTAACACTGTTGTGTAGTTTTCTGTATATAAGTCCTTTAAGTCTTTAGTTAAATTTATTCCTAGGTATTTGATTCTTTTAATTACTGTTGTAAATGGTATTTTTTTCTTCATTTCCTCCTCAGTTTGCTTGCTATTGGTGTACAGAAATGCAACTGACTTTTAAGCATTGATCTTATGGCCTGCAACATTACTGAACTTTATTATAAATTCTCGAAGCTTTGTTGTAGATTTCTCAGGGCTTTCTATGTATAGGATCATGTTTTCTGCAAATAATGAAATTTTTACTTCTTTTCCAATTTGGATACCTTTTATATCTTTTTCTTGCCTCAGTGCTTGGGCAAGTACTTCTAAGACAATGTTTAATAGGAGTGGTGATAGTGAGCATCCTTGTCTTGTTACCGTTCTCAGAGGGAAGGTTTTAGGATTTCAACATTGAAGATGATGTTACCTTTGGATTTTACATATATACCCTTTATCATATTTAGAAAGTTTCCTTCTATTCCTATCTTTTGCAGTGTATTTATCAGAAAAGGGTGCTGTATTTTGTCAAATGCTTTTTCTGCATCTATAGAGATGATCATGTCATTTTTTTATTTCAATCTGTTTATGTGGTGTATTACATTGATTGATTTTCTTATATTGAACCATCCTTGCATACCCAGGATGAAACCCACTTGGTCATGATATATAATCCTTTTGATATGTTGTTGAATGCACTTAGTAGTCCAATGTAATCTCCTCAAAGAAAGAATAATTGTACCTACCATCTCCCCAGACAATAGCCCTATTCATCCCATTCTTAAAGCTTGGTAATAAACCATAAATTATACCAAAGTTAATGCACAAATCATGGTCATCTGTCTTATTCCTACCATTATCTAATTATATATTATATATATATTTATATATGTATATGTATATATTTATACACACACACGCAAGAGCATGGGTAATAAAATAATTTGAAAAATTCTAGCTCCTACTGTCAAGACCTTAACAAATGATCCTTAATAAACTAATAATGCTTAATGATGTTTGACTCTGAAACTCTATAACTGTCAACTGACTACCAGGTGACTCTAAAGAATTTCATTGATATATCTAGCCACACTCACTTATCACTTACAGGGAGAATGGGCAATATCAATCCCCATAAAATACAAGGATCATCAAATTCTGTCAAATACATGGACATCACCTGGTCTCTAAGGGAAGGGAGATTCCTAAGACTTACAAACACAAGCCTCCCTCAGACACTAAGACACAAGCAACATGTATTTGGCATATGTATGTTCTGCTTCTTGGTTTCTCAACCAGGTCTAGCCTACTCCTCTGACTTATCTTCTACAACATATATCCTCCTACCACCTCAGACAAGAAGGTGGATACAGTTCAGGCCTGCTAGACTCTCGACAATGTTGTCAGCAACGATTTGGGAACATCAGCAATTCCTGCACATTAGAAGGCCTTCACTTATGCATACATTGCACCAAGTAGGGTGATCAGACCTAAGTAATGGTTGCATCCACACTTCCCTACCCCTGAGGGACTGCTAGAGAATCCCCACATAGAATTTGTCTTACATCTTACTTCAGGTGAGCTTGCCATTGAATTTTAATCACCTGCTGTTCCATTTCCTTTGAAGTATTAACCCAATTATGGCAAGAGATGTTAACAATAGCACATATGCCTCCTTGTTGGTTGAGGAGGAAGTGTAAAGCAAAGCAATTACCAGACAGGACTTTGGCTAGAGAAGCTCATGATTTTTATTGGCTTGTAGGGCTCATGCTGTTGTCTCAACATTGCAAGCAAAAGTGGTTGACAGATTGCATGTCAATTATTCACTGGTGAACAAACTGAAAAAAAAATGACTGAGCAATTTGTCAGTTTCAATGAATCAAGGGTTGTATCTCCATAGGTTACAGAAGAAGAATGCACAGCCAGGGCTAAGGGGACCATTCAGAGCTCAGAGTTTCCCAGTGTTAGGACTTGAATATCTCTGAAGGGACATTATTCATTTACCCATCTAACTTCTGGCCCCAAAATATTCATATACATATGACATGCAATCTTAATTCATCTCATCTCAACATCCTCAAAATTCTCAACTCATTTTAGTATCAAGTCCAAAGTCCCATCTAAATGTTATCTGAACAAAAGTTATCAATATCACCATCCAAATCATCTTAATCATATATGGGTAACATTCTGGTTTTGATTTACCTTGCAATGAAATATCCTATATGTAGAGATGTGAATCTAGAAATCAAGTATCTCCTTGAAAAATGTCATCATGGCCCAAGGCCCACATCCCAGAGAAGCTACCAATCCAGAAAGAGAGAGTGGTGATGGTACAAAATTAATTTCTGAAGTCTATGGGACCCCATCTTTAGAAGCAAACATTTGTCTTCCCCATCTCTCTCCTCTATCAGAAAAACAACCATTGAAGCCATTACCACCTTCTTCTTCCTATCATCAGTCTCTGAACAAGCTGAGAGGGTGTTGGGGCAGTACATAGAGTATTAGACCTTGGGAACTGTATGACCTTGGATGATTCATTGGACACTTCCCCAGTCATTCCTCACCTGTAATGATCATGCAAATACCCACCACCTGGCCATTTCTTTCCTGGCATCTGGTATTTGAAGGAGGTCATCAGGGACCTCAACTCCCCCAGCACCTCTTCCACCCTCAGGATTCCCCATCCTCATCTGGTACATTGTTCTTCAATCATAGTTCCTTGTGGCCAAAGGTGCTATTACATTAAAATAAATAAATCCCAACTGGCTGTGAAAAATATATGGCAGTGGGAATAAATTAAAAGACATATTTATAGTACATGTATTAATAAAAAGTGGTTGTTTGTTCAATATTACACAGAATTCTGAAACTCATATCCTTAGGCTTTGAAATGGAGAGTGATACTAATGTCACAGTTGAATCTCAGTGAGGACTGGACTGAATCTATCAAGAGTTCTGAATACTCCATTGAAACTCCTCACAGGTCATATTAATATAGTGCCAAATCTACATTTAGAAACTCAGGTTGCTAAATACACAAATACTATCCAAAATTACTTTTATGAAAAAAGCTTAGCTATTAAAAATTCCATATATTTTAGATGTTTGAACTAGTAATAGTTCCAGAAATTATGACAATTTGACAATATGGCATAATAGTACCAGAAATTATGAATTTATGACAAAAAGACAGGAAACCCAATATGCCCTTCTTTAGCCTCCTCCCCTATCCTACTGTCAGTTAACCATTCTTTGAAGTATTGGTCAGACAGGGGCTTTTTTCTTTATATTACCTTTTGTATTAATCCGCCAAAAGGGTGCTGATGCAAAATACCAAAAATCTGTTGGCTTTTATAAAGGATATTTGTTTGGGGTAGAAGAATACAGTTACCAGGCCATAAAGCATAAGTTACTTGCCTCACCAAAGTCTGTTGCCAAATGTTGGAGCAAGATGGCTGCCAATGTCTGCAAGGGTTCTGGCTTCCTTGGTTCCTCTCTTTCCAGGGCTCATCTCTCTCTGGGCTAAACTGCTCTGCTCTTTCCACAAAGCCAGCTGTGGATTATCAGGTGAATTGCTAGTCTTTCTTCTCAGGGTCTCTGCAGTGGCTAATGAAGCTTTCTTTTTCCCCTCACATATCTGCTTCTCTGTGTTAATTCCTGGGCTGTCTCTAATTCCTCTGTCTTGTCATTTTCTCTGTGAGTCCCCATCCACCAAGAGAGTGGGGACTCAACATTCTACTGATGTGGTCCAGTCAAAGCCTTAATCATAACTTAATCAAATAGGAGTGAACACTCTGAATACAATACAATCTAATGTACCCAGAGGAACAGACCAATTTACAACATAATAGAATACCTATTTTTGGAATTCATTAACAATATCAAACTGCTATACTTGTGTTCTTCTTTGGACTATTATAACTATATTCAAATCCAAAATATCTCATCAAATTTTAGAATTTTAAGACAGAGCTCACTACACACCATAAAAGAGAATATGGGAAAGAATGAAGATGTTTTGAGGCAATCACCTGGGAATCAAACAAAAGTCATTCCATTGTGCAGCATATTGTCCGTAGTTCTGTGAAGAAATGTGGTGTTTTACCTAGAAGAAACTGTCAACAAATTAAAGTTTATTCTGTCCAATATTATGCCATCTAATTTGCATGATGGGATTTTGTAGCTAATATTTAGTCCACCTAGCCTTATGATACTACAATTTTGAAACTTTACCTTCTTCCAGTCATTTGGAATACATTTCTTTACCCTCAAAATAACCTGAGTATGACTTTATTCTCTGAATCAATATTTACAAAATAGCATTGTTTTATGTGACAACAGGGTACAACCTGCTTGGTTATGGTAATGGAATGGTGGATAAAATACAGACCTTTCCATGTGTTCAGCATCAAACTGGTGATGAAAATGGAATGTCATTAACCATAGCAGAGGGAGCTCTGTGAGGTTCAAGGGAGCCCCAAAGCAAATTGTTTGGATGGCAGAGGGAAACAATATACCCTAAGAGGTAATAAGCGATGTGAATATATCTGGAATGAAGAAAAGCCTGAGGAAAAACAGCCAGGTAATAGTATGTGATGGATGAATAAACCTGGTATTCAGAAACTGCATCTATCTTGGGAAGAAACTCCATGCCTGGACTAGGGTCAGTCTTGCACAGAAACTGCAGTAAAATGGCTCAGGCTAGGTCCAAGCTACTGGAATTAACCAAGAGTAGAATAGAAGTGAAAGAGAACTTCCACTTTAGTGAAAAACTCCTTCCTTTGTTAGAACTAAACTAGAGTGTAAAATTTATAAGAGGTCTATGGCTTTACTAAATGAATATGTTAATGAACTAGAAAACAGGGATAAATGGCTAGTTCTTATTAAATTGTAATTTACATACAAATAATTGTATACACTAATGTATACAATTTGATAAATATTTGCTTATATTTACATACATGTAACCCTCACTACAAATCAGAAAGTGAACTCCCCCAGATCTTCTCATACTTCATTAATTTCTGCTCCTTCTTCTTTCCGTTCTCTCTAGGCACCATTTGATTTTTTAAATAGCTTTGTTGACTTATAAATAATATACCATAAAGTTTAGGCAATTAAATCACATAATTCAATAGGTTTATTTAATTCACAGATATATGACATTGAAGTGGATTACTTCATATAAATAACAACTCCCAGGAGAAAAAAATTAATGGAAACTTTGTTATCGGCTGGGGTGTGCTCCTTATTAAGAATTGTACCTAAAATCTGGAAGCTGCACCCTCTATAGACTTTCTTCCCACGTGCGCCAAACTTTCCCATGTGCACCAAGAGACAGGACAGGATTGGTAGGTTTAAACATATACATTTCTATATGGGGTTCTGATCAAAGCAAGCAAGCAGAGTTACAGAAGCAGATATTTGCCGTTAGCATCTCAACGTGGCAGGGGTTGTGATTGACCTTTTCCCAGTATGACTTGCACCATTCCCCCATTAGGCCCAGATGGGTGTCTGGGTTTTTAATGACCACACATATTTTAAAAGCTTGGGGTTCCTGCTGGGGAGAAATGGGGTGGACTTGTTTCCTTTTCATTCCCTACTCCTGTAATGGCATTAGTCAAACCATTGACTCTTCGTCAGTAGCAAGAGGCGTGTAGTGTGAGTGTAGCACCAACAGTTTTACTGCCTGTATTCTTTTTCGGATATAGGAAGTGAGAGAGTTAATGAAAAGAGGGCCCACTAGAAATCCTAGCATAATGAGGATGAGTGGGCCTGCAGCAGCGGTGATTAAGGTAGTTAGCCATGGGGACCATGAATACAGGCTTTCATACCAGTTTGTACTTTTGTTCTGAGTTCTTCTCCTTCCTGTAGCCTATTTCTGACTAATGAGAGGCTTTCCTTTATCACTCCTGAGTGGTTAGCGTAGAAACAGCAGGTTTTGCCTAGGACTGTACATAGTCCTCCCTGTTTTAAGAAAAATAGATCTAACCCATGCCTATTTTGCAGAACCATTTTGGCCAGAGAGGATAAGAAATTTTTGAGATGTCTAACTGATTTTTCTAACTCTTTTAGGTCTAAGCCAACTTGAGTGTATAAGGTGTTAAAATTTTCTTTACCAGTGACCATGGCTGCCATTCCCAAGCCTGCTGACCCCCCAATCCCAAAGCCAACCATCATGGGAACAAGAAGAGGAACTCATTCAAACCGACTCATAGTTCTAAAATGCTCGCGGCCTCCTTCACCTGAATACCAGTATACTTGTAGGATGATATGCACCAGGATGCAAATGACTGGGTCTTTTCCAGCCCTGAATTGGGACAAGGTTTGGGGGGAGAGACAAGTGGTGATTCTTTGGGTACAGGTGAACCAGGTGCCATTGGGGCTTTCCAATAATAGGATTCATCAGTTTCATCAGAGAAAACAACTGATGAACAGTGGGGGCCTAGGAAGTTTGCATTGATTTTGGTTGAGGAGGCGGCGAAACAGATGCCATTACCTTGTGAGTTCCCCAGAGTTAGAATTGGCTCATGACCCCACTTACATAACCTTTGGCTCTCGTTTACTGATATCTTCTGAACATAAAGTGATGTATTGGGGAGAGTGCTTCCATTTGCTCCTATTCCAATGTAATAAGGGGGTTGGGGGTTTAGGCAGAGCCAGCAATTGTTGCTGGCATTTGGCTTGCCCTCGTTTAAGAAAGTGAAGACAGAGGACAACATTGACAACAAGGGGGTCCTGGTGGGATTTTGCTTGGGGGACCTTAAGAGTCCTGGTTTTCTTTTGGGTGGAATTACCAGTTCTGTGTTAAGGAGAATGTCCCAGTTGTGGCCAACCGGATGGGGTGGAGGAGGTTTTAGAATACCCCATTGGATGGTAAACTCAGCTCCAGGGTCTTGACCAACTACATATAGTCTGAGGCCCCATGTTTTGCCTCCTTCCCAGACATCTTTGAAACCATTAATAATACAGATGTGAATGGGGTTACCGTACCCTATGGTTGGGTTCTGGGGCTGTGCTCCCCTGAAGAGACTGATAGCAGTATCTCTGGAAGCCCATGGGGCTAGGTTTTTGCAACCCCATTGAGCACAGTGGTACTGCCCTCGTGTATGGCATTCTGGGGGCCCATCTGTAGGGCAGGCATAGAGCTTGGCCTGGGTTCGTCCTCTTTCTAAATATTTGTCTCCACATCCGTGAACTACAGGAGGGCCATCTGGCTCTATGTCTAGGTTGTTCCAATTCTCCCCAAGGAGGGGACACAGGTCAAAAGAGAGGGTGGGATTTTTCCCAGTAGTCTGAGTGACATTTAGAACCTTTCCATCCCTTGTCCTTATAATACTCCAGTTATAGGAGGTTAATAAAAAACTATTGATGCACACGCTAATGACCAAGAGGGGCAGCAAACCCATTTGCCAGGTTGTTGACATATCCCTCCCTCTTCCCCACCCTTAGTCTTAACTCATTCAGCAAATCTTGATCTTTAATGGGTTTCTGTTCTGGTGACTGTCCACTTTTCTGCCTCTGAGTCCCCTGTACCAGACCTGACAACCTTTAGCTGGGATGCATGTATCCAGGGTCTTTTCCCTGTGACTTTTACTGCCTTGGGTGTTGTGAGGATCCCCACATATGGGCCGGTCCACTGTGGCTCGAGGTGTTCCAGCTTGGAGCTTCCATACCCAGACTAGATTTCTGGTCTGTGCCTGAAATAAAGGAGGGTTAGTACATGGACGAGCGGGGTGGGGTTCTTGGACCGTTCAATTGACAATTTTCCTAATGTGGTCCACTTCCTTTAGAGTAGAGCAAAGATATTGGTTGTCATATTCAGATATTTTTTCCAACCGCAACTTAGGCAACAGGGGTGGGGGTCTGCCAAATAATATTTCATAGCGCATAATGCCCTGCACTTAGGGGGTACATCTGGCCTTAAGGAGGGCAAAAGGTAGGAGACTCACCCAGTTTTTGCCAGACTCCAGAGCCAACTTGGCTGGGGTTTCATTCAAGGTGCGGTTCATCCTTTCAAGCTGCCCTGAACTTTGGGGCCGAAATGCAAAGTGCAGTTTTCAATTTATACCCAGGGCTTTAGCCAATTATTGCGTCACATGTGCTATGAAGGCTGGACCATTATCTGACCCTATTCTAAGAGGAAGCCCGAATCTCGGAATGATTTCTGCTATCAGCTTCTTAACTACTACTGTGGCTGTTTCATTTTTAGTCGGGTAGGCTTCCACCCATCCCGAAAACGTATCTACCAGCACCAAGAGATACCTATAACCAACTTTATTTCAGTAAAGTCTATCTCCCAGTGTTCCCCTGGTTCCATCCCTCAGAGTCTAGTTCCACTGGAGCTTGGGTACCTCCTCTCTGATTTACCCTGGCACAGACTTTGCATCTTGATGTGATGGTTTTGCTGATTTTAGACAAACCTGGGAAATAAAAGTCTCTTTTTATTAGTTCTATTAACGTAGCGCCAGCCATATGCGTGTTGTCATGCATCCTTTTGACTAATTGCCTTCCCACAGCTTCAGGTAGATATGTCCTGTCATCGGACAGGACTAACCAATCTTCTGGGGAAATTTTAGCTCCTAGACCTTCCCCGTGCTTGACGTCTTCTGGGGAGTAGTGCAGTACCGGGAGTTTCCGGCTAGGGACTGTTGGGAGCATTTGGACAGGGGTGACCAGGAGGAAGGCAGGGGCTCACGTGACTTCATCTGCTAGTCGGTTGTCTTCAGGCTGCAGGGAGTTTCCCTTCTGGTGTCCCTTGCAGTGAGCAATGGCTACCCGTTCAGGGAACAAAATGGCTTCTAATAATGCTAGGATTTCAGCTTCCTCTTTAATCTTTTTTCCTCCAGATGTTAGGAATCCTTGCTCTTGGTACATTGCACCGTGTACAAGGGCTGTAGCAAAGGCATAGGGATTGTCCGTGTAAATATTGACAGTTGGTCTTTTGCCCATCTTAAAGCCTGAGTAATGGCTATTAGTTCAGCCCATTGGGTGGAGTTGTCATGGCTTAAAGATTGAGCCCAGATATTTTTGGGTGGCTGTACTACTGCTGCTCCCACATAAAGGATTCCATCTTTAACAAAACTGCTGCCATCTACGTAGAGAATATGGGATGCCTCAGGCAGCAGCACATCAGTGAGGTCTGGGCATAGCCCTGTCAGGGTTTCCAGCAAGTTTAAGCAGTCATGTGTCACCTGGGGGGGGGGCGCTAGAATCAGGAAGCACATTGGCCAGATTTAATGCCTCCTTTTTTGAGAATACCACAGAGGGTGGGTTCAACAATAACACTTGATATTGCGTGATTCTGGCATTAGATATCCAATGCTCTGGGGGACTGTGGAGGAGGGCTTCTACCGAATGTGGGGCCGTTACCACCAGATTTCGGCCAAAGGTTAACTTAGAGGCTTTCTTAACTAAAAGGTCAGTGGTCACGATGGCTCTTAGGTAGTTGGGCCATCCGGCAGTACATTGTCCAGCTTTTATGAGAGGTATGCTACTGGTCGGCACCAAGGCCCAATGGACTGGGTTAAGACTCCTTTGCTAACCCCGTGACTTTCATCAATGAATAGATGAAAGGGTTTGGACAAGTCAGGTAAACCGAGGGTGGGAGCACTCACCAGAACTGTCTTCAGGTACGTAAAAGCTTCCTGCTGCTCTTTGGTCCACAACAAGTTTCTTCCCTTGCCCGCCATGGTGGAGTAAAGGGGCTTAGCAATTTCTGCAAATCCGGGAATCCACAGTCTGCAATATACCACCATGCCATGAAATCCGCATACCTGTCGTTTCGAGGTTGGCGCAGGGATGCCCAATACGGCTTGTATCCTGTCGCGTGAAAGTCGACACTCCCCTTTTTCTAAGATGTATCCAAGATATGTTACAGAGTGGGAGCAGAGCTGAGCCTTTTTGGTGGATACACGATATCCCATTCCAACCAAGGCTTTGAGTAGGCTGAGAGTTGTCGCTCTGCATGAGTCTGAGTCCGGTGCGGCTAGAAGGAGGTCATCTACATACTGGAGTAGGGCAACACTTGAATGCTGCTCTCTGAAGGGGGACAAATCTCACCCCAGAGCCTCCCCAAACAAGGTGGGGGAGTTTTTGAATCCTTGGGGAAGCCTGGTCCATGTCAGCTGCCCACATCCCTTGGGCCGAGGGTCTTCAAAGGCAAAAATGGGCTGGCTAACCGGTTCCAAAGGTATAGAAAAAAATGCGTCTTTTAAATCCAGGACAGTGTAGGTAGTACGTTCTGGAGGGAGCTGGCTTGGAAGCGTGAATGGGTTGGAGACAGCAGGGTGAATTGTCTCAACACTCTTATTTACTTCTCTAAGATCCTGTACCGGCCGATAGTCTGTGCTCCTCAGCTTTTGCAAAGGAATTAAGGGGGTGTTCCACGGGCACTGGCAAGGAACAAGAATACCTGCATCGAGTAGATGGTTGATGTGTTTTTCAATTCCAGTCCTGGCCTTGTGGCTGATTGCATACTGCTGTACCCGTATGGGGAGAGATGTGCTGAGTAGTTGCACCACCACGGGGACCTGATGCTGAGCCAGCCCAGGGGGCTCCCGGAACCAGGTGCTGGAATTCTTGTAGCAACCGATTAGCCACTGGTGGTGTCTCAAGGCCTCTTAGGAGATATTCTTCCGAGATAGGGCAGGTTATTAGGAGGGTCTGTGGCTGAGCGCCAAACTTTAGTTTCGTCTCAGCATCCCGGAAGGAGATGGTGGCTTTCAATTTTTGTAGCAAGGTTGTCCCAGCAGGGGGTAGGGACAGTCAGGCATAATGAGGAAAGAGTGGGTAACCATCCCAGATCCAAGATTAACGGTTCGGGTGGTGGTCCAGGGATAAGAGTGTATCTTCCCGGTGGCCCCTTGAACCAGAGTATGATCAGCGTTAAAGGGACCAGGGTCTGATTTTAGGGCAGAGTATGTAGCCACCGTATCAACCAGGAAGTTAACAGGGCTGCCCCCGACTGTTAGTTTCACCACGGGCTCCCAGGGGCCTGGTGAGCCCTAGCCCTCTCAATCTAGCAACTGCAGGGCT
The DNA here is from genome assembly GCA_029593785.1 of Cabassous unicinctus. Classification (NCBI taxonomy): domain Eukaryota; kingdom Metazoa; phylum Chordata; class Mammalia; order Cingulata; family Chlamyphoridae; genus Cabassous; species Cabassous unicinctus. The sequence goes on along the minus strand of JAQZBX010038707.1, from coordinate 10,013 downwards.
GGGCTGGGGTCTGCCTGTCATTGAGGGCATTCATTTTCCAGTGTCCCTTTTCTTTACAGTAAGCACAGTGGTCCTTTTGCAGTCCTGATCTACCTTCCCTTGGCTTTCTCTGGTTCCCAGAGAATCCATGGGAGGAAAAGTCCCTAGCGCTCTCTGTCACCATTGTGCTCAGCAGTACCTTTGCAACCTTCTTGGATTTTAGAGTATCAGCATCCTCCCTATTGTTATACACCTTCTGTGCCACCTCCATCAGTTCAGATAATAGCTTCCCTTCAAAACCCTCTAGCCTTTGCAATTTCTTTCGTATGTATATCAGGAGCAGACTGCGATACAAATGCTATATTTATAGCCCTACCATTTTCAGGTGCCTCAGGGTTTATAGGGGTGTAATTTCTATAGGTCTCTATTAGATGCTCTAAAAAAGCAGAGGGTGACTCATTAAGGCCCTTGGGTGGTTTCACTCACCTTGGAAAGTTTCTTTGGCTTTCTGGCAGCAGCTCGAAGGCCACATAGGAGAGTCTGTCAAAACCATTGCGGGTGTAGTACCACAAGGATGGGGAATGGTTGTGTGGGGTGTTTTTGGGGGTGTGGGCGGTGGGGAGCATGGGAATCCCTGTAGTTTCTGAGTAATATTTGGGTAATCTAGGCACCTTTATTATATATATATAACAAATAACATTTATGTAAACAAATGCAAAAAAAAACAAAAAAAAACAAACAAAAAACAAGCATTCGAGAGCCTCCTTACCTTGATCCTGATTGTAATTCCAGTCTGGTCTGGTTGAGGGGAGCACAGTTTCTATTTGGGTAGGGTCAGTAGTGGGTGGGCTGTCTCGACCCATGTTGGTTTTACAGCCTCCCTCCGGATACGATCTCTCTCCTCCAAAGTGAATACGACCTGTAAGAGTTGCTGGCAGTCATTACAGGTGGGATTATGGGTGAAAAAGATAGTTTCTAGGAGAGAAATTAAGCTTTGGGGTTTTTCAGAGAACGGCGGATTTTGATTTTTCCATTTATACAGGTCTGTAGATGAAAAGGGGGCATATTCTATGAACGGGAGACCTTTGTCACTCAGGTCCAGACCTGCTTGGCAGAGGGGCAGTAAGGGGCCTGAATCAGGCCAGTTGCAGGGATCTGCAGAAGCTGGATACTGGGTGCCCCTTCATGTATGGGGGGGCTGGTTAGAGAGGTATCAGCGGGTGTTTGAAGTGGACGGTATATGCTGTCTGTAGGTGATTGGTTTAGAGGGAAAGGAGGAGGAGTGCATGGGGAGGGGGCAGATGGATGGTGATGAGAGGTAGATTGGTGGGTGGGTAGGTAAGGGGGGTTTCATCAGGAGCGTCCTGCAGGACCAGAGGACTGGGGTTCTTAACGGGAGCTTTCAATAGAAGTTGGGGCTCTGGCTGGGCCGGGCACCTTTGTCCTGAAAAACAAATTTTTAGTTTCTTGGGAGTGTCTATAAGATCTATCCACACATCAATGTAAGGAATCTGGTCTCGGTGACCAGGTTTGCCATAGATGACCCTCCTGACATTGTAGACTGTTGGGTGGTCCGTGATTCCTTCAGATGGCCAGCCCACACCAAACGTTGGCCACTCCAATTTGCAGAGTATTTGGAGGGTCCCTGGGTTGACCTTGGCTCCATATCCAGCCGTTGCCTACTTGAATTCCTGAACGTTCTTTAGAAAACAGGCAAGGGATGTGGTAGGACAAGAGGAGGATTGACCCATTAGTAACAATCAAAAGGAGCACAGAACAGAAACTGAGCAGAAATGACATGGACAGACAGCCGGCTATACACACAGACACATGAACCTTGAGCCTATTCAGAGGCCCAGGGTTACGTCTCACCTGGTGGCCAGGCCGTGGAAGTAACGCAGTGTCCGGCAGCCCAACGGCTTCCCCTGGATCCAAACTTACCAAAGCAGAACAGAACTGGCAGTTCCTTAGGTCGAATTAATAATCCCCCATGGAGTTTCTGGCCAGATTGAGGACCTACTGGGTCTGAGGAACATTCCTAAGAGGCCTTCCCCCTGAAGGCCTCAGTGTGGCCGGCTCCGGTCCATCCCACTGGGGCCTGCAGAATGAAGTGGATTACTTCATATAAATAACAACTCCCAGGAGAAAAAAATTAATGGAACCTTTATTACTGGCCATGGCGTGCTCCTAAGTAAGAGTCGCGCCTAAAAATCTGAAGGCTGCAGCCTTTATAGACTTTCTTCCCGCAAGCGCCAAACTTTCCTGCACGCACCAAGAGACGGGACAGGATTGGTAGGTTTACACATATAAATTTCTATATCGGGGTTCAATCAAAGCAAGCAAGCAGAGTTAAAGAAGGGAATATTTGCCATTAGCATCTCAGCAGGGGGTGGGGAGTGATTGACCTTTTCCCAGCATGAGTGGGGCCCTTCCCCCATTAGGCCCAGATGGGTGTCAGGGTTTTTAATGACCATACATATTTTATAAGCTTGGGGTTCCTGCTGGGGAGAATTGGGGTGGTCTTGTTTCCTTTTCACTTTAACCTTAGCAGGTCCTTGGTGGTTTTGAAAATAAGCCTTCTCACTTTTAAAAGAGCATAATGTTTAAACCCAACAACTTTTGACATTTTGTTTTCTCATAGTCAAATCCTGGAAAGTATCTTTTTATTTCAAACTATTGGAAAAGATTTGTGTTTTCACCTTGAAAAAAGTTGAAGTAATAAAATAATCATGTTCACTTCATATGTTATAAATTAAATGAAAGGTGTTTAGAAAATGTTATAAAATTTAAATTAATTTTCTAACCTGTTAATCAAAGTTGTATGGGCAAAATATTCATATAAATACTTAAACACTGTATAAAATTCCTAGAAGTTTAATCACTTTATATGCATAATATTAGACAATAGTGTAATGTTAATAATGGTTTTAATTATTTTTTAAAAATGTTATACATCACAGAAATAGCCTCTCCACCTGGAAATTAAGAGGCAGAGACTTTGACTGGTATTAGTTTGATTTGTCCCACCTCCACTGACAAAGCAGCCCTCTGGCTACATAAAAAAAAAAAAAGGTGGCCATGAGTGGGGCTGCCATGAGGTGGGATATGACAGTAAATTATGATGAATTAAATAAGTAATACAACTGCTTATGCAGCTGTCCCAAACATTACTGTTTTAGTGCAAGAAATTAGTACCCAGTTATGTCATTATCACTTTATTTTAGATCTTGCTAATTTCTTTACTATCTCCTTAGTCAAGTCAAGCCAGCCTGCTTTCACATTCATGTGGAAAGGCCAACAATGTACTTTTAGAGTGCTCTCCCAAGGCTATGTGCATAGCAGGAAAATCGGTCCTAGCCTGGGGGCAAGGGATCTGGCCTTGTGGAAGAAACTTGTGGCTGTAGTTCTATGACATTATGTTAATGAGTAATTCTTTCAGAATTAAAAGATGCATCAGAGACAATAGCATCTCATCTTATTAGCCTGTAATGGACAGTCAATTGGGACAAGCTGCAGGGTTCAGGCTGCTCTGTCAAATTCCTAAGTGTTGTTTGGTCAGATAAGAGAAAAACTATACCCTCTGCTGTAATCCATAAAGTACAAAATTTTCCCACTCCACAAACTCCACAACAAGTGATGGCCTTTCTGGGGTTGTTGGAGTACTGGAGACCTTTCATCCCTCATTTGCCTCAGATATTAAACCCATTGTATGCATTAATCAGGAAAGGCCATGCTTTGGAATGGAAGGGTCCCCATCTCACTGCTTTTAGAGAAGTAAAGAGGACAATAGCACAAGCTCAAGCATTAAGGGGGGTGGGCCCTGAATTACCCTTTGAATTGAGTGTGGCCAGCACTGACATTGGCTCTGGGTGGGGTTGTGGCAAAGGCAACATTCTAAGCAAACACCTCTTGGGTTTAAGTCACAATTGTTGAAAGGGCCAAAGTAAGTTATAACCCCCTAAAAAAATTATGCACAGCAAACCATGCCCTGTTGCAAGTAGAGGGCTGAAGCCAATAGTGTCTGATCACTAGGACAAAGGCTGCCATCCCTATCCAGGGGTGGATTGCAGATACTAGAAACAAGACAGGAGCATTGGGCTGTCCTAGACTACACTCTGTGGGGGAGAGATCTATGGAAGTGAAGCAGGCTTCATATAGGGAATGAATAGATAGATCTGGAACCTGGTGAAAGGACCATATGGACATCAGTACCCCAAGATGGCTGCTGGAAGATCCTTGCAAGATTTCTCCTGGAAGCCAGGAGAAGCTCAAGATAATTCTCTCAGGACATTATAATTGGCCCCACCCAGGGTATTGATGGGTGGGGTAATCAATCAAAACAGCAAACACCTGGAACTCCTCCCATGCCATTAGCAAAGGGGTGGAATAATTAACATTTTAAAAAGCAGGTGCAAAGGTCAAATCACCCCTTCTGCTCCTATTCCTGATCCCTGTTGCCCCCCTGCTCCTGATCCCGGTGCCTTCCATGCCCTGATGCTGCACTTGGGGCCCTCGTGGCTTCTGCACCCTGCTCTCACCATGTCCCCCCTGTAAGGATCAACATGCAAGTAAAACCTGGGCATTTATAATCTATAATGGGAAATTGTAGTCTATAAATCAGCCCTCTCTATCACTCTTCAGACCCTTACCTTCTACCAGGGACCCATGATCTCTCATTTTCTCCCATTTCTCTTCTCTCCCTACCTTAATAAATTACTGGCCTCACTCACCTGATGTGCTCTGAAATTAATTTCTGCAGCATAAATCATGAACCTAGATTAAATCTGGTAACAGAAACACATCTAGGATGCCTGCCAATACAAATTTCATTATTTGTATTATGTTAAGCCCTCCAATTTTGATATTTTATTATAGAAGCCTTCGGAAATCATTCATGGATCCATTCATGTATCCTAGATATTTCTAATTCCTCTTTTCCATGTAAATTCCAGGGAATTTTGGATTCTGTGAAAATGTTTTCCACTACATTGGTGGAAATAACTTGCAAATCATGGCAATTTATTCACACAGGAAATGGTTTGCAGAAGTTCACAATGGCTAAAGAGAAACTCCCTGTCCAGGAATCAGACCCCTTGAAAATGACCTGATAGCTGCCCTCCTGAAGCCTGTTACTGGATCCTGGGATTGTGGATGAGATCTTAGAAATCAGTAGAGAGCCCAGCACAGCTCCATCCCCTCCTACCATTTTATATTTTATCACACCCTTAAAATAAAAGGATGTGGTTTCATCCCTATTAGCTTCAGACTGAAAAGACTTAAATTCAGGAACATATCTGTAACTTTACTTGTGAATTTTATAGTAGGTGCCCAAGTGTGTATGCTGTTATCATCCCTGTTATTAGAAACAGAGAAATTAACATAAGATGAGTGGGTTTCCCAAAATCTGTACCTACTGAATTAATAAGCCAATTTTTTCCTTTTCATCCTCACTATTAAGGCAAATATAAGTACTAGAAACACCCCTTTTAAGTGTCTTCCCTTTGCATTATTGTTAGGCAAGTGCTCTCATAGGAGTATTATATTATTAGCCTGATAGTTCAATTCTTATTTTAAATTGTGTTTTGGAAAATGAAATCCCAGTCCCTGAGGAGAAGAGAGGAAGCCCCTCCCCAGAGCTGTCTGCACCTGCTCTCAGGCTGGGCCCTGAGCTCCATGGGACCTGGGTGCCCCCTGCTGCACATCTCCCATCCTGCAGGGAGGTTCCTCTTAGGCTCAGAAGGCTTTTCCCTCAACCATCTCTGGCCAGGGTTCCCTGTCTGGTTCCTTGGCATCAGACTGCTCCTTAGAGATACCACATGCTATTCATAACATCTCTTGACATAGTAAATTGTCCTTAGTAACCCAGTTACTCTGCAGGTAGACCAAACACAGAATTCTATGGAACACCCAGGGTCTCCTCTCTGGAGCCCCTAAGATTCTCTGACACAGCCCCACACACAGTGCACACAGAGCCTCTCAGTGACATTCAGGGTTTCTCACATCTTCTTCATGGATCTCTACTTGAATACCATAGCAGGGAACACTCACATAGAGAATCATGGGGCTGAATGCCCATTCACACATCTACCAATTCCATAAAACGAACACATTCATACCCACACACATTCACTCGTACATACATGCTCACCCTCACACACATGCACACACATATCTACTATTTGAATAACAAACACACAAGCACACATGGAATCAGCATGTGCACACACACATGCACATAATCACACTAGCATCCATATACACATCCATATACACATTCACATGCATACACACACATATACATGCTGTATCTAATTTTTGAAGCAATAGATGCAAATTTGTCCTTCCCCCTGTGTCCAGCACATAGGTACTGTCCCCATGCTAACCCAAGGCTTTTGTGTGATTTCTTTTAAGGAAAAGAAAAAAGCAAACATGAACAATATGAGACTCAGCTATTGTGTACATGTTCGGCTTGCCTTTCCCTGCAATGCCTGGAAATCATGCAGATGCTTTGTGAGAGGAGCCAGGTTGCCTGCCAGGGGTCATGAACCCATGGTTGTTCAAAGCACAATCGGTACAGCCAACACGGACCCAACCCAGATTCATGAGAGGAGACCCTGTATATAGAGCCCAGCAAGTTGATTTGCTCAGTGGACACGTACACACAAGGGTAGAGCTAGTGAGAGCATTTGACTGGACATCTCTCCCAGGAGCAGAAGCATTTGCTGGTCAAGGAAAAAGGTGCCTAGAACAGTCATTTTGGCAGGAGGTCAGAATCCCTCTGAGCCAGCATCTGGGATGGGCCTCCAAGACTTCCCCTCTTAGATGGGATGTCTCTTGAACTATGATGTCTTTCTCCCACCACTGCAGTAAGGATCATGCGTGAGAGGACTCAACTTTTTACTTCAAATATCTCCAAAATATAAGGGTTTCCTTAAAATTAGAAACAATTGCAATAGAAATAATTAATAAGATAGCTAACTAAATGGAAGGCCATTCTACAAATAAGAAGAAAGTATATATGTCACACTTATGATAAAGAATTTCTATCCAAAATAAAGAGTACTTCCCCAAAATAACCTAAATAAAAGACATAAAATAATTTTTAAAATTATGTAAAATTTTTCAATGCACAATTCATGAAAGAATATTTATAAAATAACAAATAAGCTCAGGTATACATTGTGAATATCAGTAGTCTTGAGGGTAATGTTACTGTGAACTACTACTTCATACTCAAAAAATGGCTATAATAAAATATTTTTAAAAATGATAACAATCACTGGCAAAGCTGCGGAGAACAATTGATAACAAAACACTAAACTATTTTGTTCAGGATGTAATTAAAGCAAGTTGTAGGGAAACTTATATTTTTCAATTATTATGCTACTAATAAATTCAATTGCAAAGTGTTCCACCTACAGAAGTCAGAAAATGGAGAGCAAAATGTACAAAAAATGAGTAGAAGGAAGAAAATAGTAAAGATGGTGGTGGAAATAATTGAAATGGAACATATAGCATAAATTAATAAATAAGAGACTTAGTTTAATGGCAATTGAACTTGTCAAACCACTTTCTAGAATGATCAATAAAATAGAAAGAACACAAATTATCAGTATTGTGATAGAAAGAATTATCTCAGTAGATTCTACAGACAAGAAAAAAATAGAAGATGATTTTATATAAAATGTATTCCATCATACAAGACAGTTAAATGAAATACATAAATTCTGGAGAAGTAATTGGGTACAAAAGCTCATTTACTAAAAGAGATACTCTCAATATTGCCGTATTTAATAAATAATTGAATTCTTCATAAAGAAAATTCCCACAAAACAAAAATTTTAGGCCCATTTGTCTAACTTGGTAAGTACATATCCTTTAGAATAAAAAATTCCATTACTGTTAAAAGAAATCTACCTGAAAACACAAAATGTGGGAAGGTTACCCAGGAATTTTATGAGGAATGAATATTTCTAATACTAGACATCATAAAGTCACTATGAAAAGAAAATTATATCCCAACATTCCACATAAATATATGAGATAAAGATAATACAAGTTAAAGACACAATATTAGCAAATTATATCATGCAAGATATAAATATATATTAAATCATGATCAAGTAAGATATATTTCAGTGAATGCATGGTGCAGAAAATCACATGAAAATATTCCAAGTACGAAGAATGAAATAGAAATAGTTCATATTCTTCTTAATAGAGAAGTAAAATGCTTTGTTAAAATCAACATCCTTTCATTAGACAAACTTTTGTCAAAATAGGAATGGATAAGTGGGAGAATTCTAAAAATGATAAAAAGCATATCGACAAAAAACTTAAAGCAAATATCATACTTACTACCAAAATATTCTACATCACTTTCCTGCACCCATCCAAAAGTATAAATTGAAGGAAAATAAAAATAAACTTCAAAAATTAATATCTGATTTGAAAAATTCTGCCTTGGGACTGACATTAAAATAAATATAGCCATAAAATTAGAAGATTATAGAAGGTCTTAAGGGAATGTTGCCTATATATCAGGGAGGAAAAACATTAAACATTGACATGAAAAACATCCACAGACTTCCCCAGCACTTGATCCCAGATCTCTGGGCATGGTCCCCTTGGCTTGATGGTTCTTGAAAACCCCTGAAGTCAAGTCCTCTCCTTCCTGCCATGAAGGAGGTTTGCATGTGAGCTCACACTGTCTTCCCCTCAATTTTTTTCTCCCACAGTGACATATAACTGTTTTCTCATCTGCCTCAGAGCTCAGCTGCAGAGAGCCCTGCTTCTTGGAAGTGTCTCTGGAGTTCTATGCTTTGCCAGCACCAACACCTCCATGCCTCGTCTTATGCAGCCACTCCCAGGACCTGGAGGATCCAGGTTGAGCAGTCATCACTGACTGTGATGGAGAGCACAGAGATGCACAGGAGAGGGAGAGGACCTGGGAGAGCTTTGGCAGTGCTTGTCCTGATTCCTGCAGCTACACCTGGGACAGGACATCCAGAAACAGGAACACTCTGAGACACCCACTTCATAGACCTCATCCCATCACACTGTTTCTAAAACTTGGAGATGATTAAAGCTGAGGTCTGCAACTAAGAGAAAGAAAGAACAAAAGGATTCCATATATTTTTGGAGAAGTACCAAATATCCCAGAGAAGTCTGCCCAGAAAGATAATAAACCTGAGTGTGTAATAGAGGGGCTGTGTAAATTCTCAGCTGCACAGGGCATGATTTGCATGTAGGAGGTATGTTTGTATATAAAGTTAGGAATGGTTGATGGGCATCCCTTACTCCAGGCTCTCTTTGTTGCTTTCCAGGGGGTTTCTTTATCACTGAATTCAGGACAGAAAGCAATTTTTGTGGCAATAAGCATAAAATATATGTGTTTATATTATGTATTTCCCATGTATCAAAAGGATTAGCTTCCAACTATCGGGAATTTTTTCCTCTTGGGAAAATAAAATATAGTTACTGTGGCTAAAGGATTTAAAAGGAGGTCATTCTGGGGCTTACTACTATGTAGCTTCAGATATCATGAACTGCTAATGTGCGCAAAGCCTCAAGCAACACTCTTACTCAAAACCCTAAGGACATCCAGACACCAGAAATGAAAATATAAAGAACTCTGTAAATGATCTAACCTGAAGGACAATTGGAGTATCCCAAATATCCACAAACCACAAAAAATTATATAATCTTTAAGGACCCTTGCCTGAAATTCCCAGGACAAAATACAGTTTCAGTTGCTACTTGAATCTGTGCTCACTAAAATGCAAAATCAAGACCCCAAATAAATGTCCTTGTTTCTTGGTGGCTAGTTAGTTACATCTCATTAGACACTCTAATGAAGAAAGAGTGCTTGGTATATAGGAAGCACTAAATAAATACATACTTAATGAATTATATTAATTAATAAAATGGAGAAGAAAGGACCACACAATGAGGAGCAGAAGTAGCTATAAAGACAAGTAAAGTATGATTTCTACATGAGCTATTTACTGGCCATCTCTCATAGACTCACCTCT